>LPNX010809472.1:81485-110100 GCA_001517045.1 Pseudotsuga menziesii | reverse complement strand
GTAATGTTGTAGATGTGGTCTAGAGTATCCTGCTCCCCTTCGTCTCTAATTGGTTCTGTATATCTTTCTCCTTGGGATGGGTCGAGGGGTATGATAACTCGCAAACCATTTCCTTCGAAGGTCATCTGTCTCCTCTTAAGATTGATGATTGCAGCATTTGCCATGGCCCACTCGATTCCCAACAAGGATGGATAAGGGTTGATGTCATCAATGATCTCGATAACTTCAAAATCCGCTAGAGTGCTTACCCCATCAAGATCTATGGGAACACTAATAATTCTCCCTAGGGGTACAATCTTTTGCTGGTTAGCTAATCTCAATTGTATAGGTGACCAATCCAGGGAAGGTTTTCCCATTTGTCCCCAAGTCTGCTTGGGTAGGACATTAACTTCTGATCCAAGATCCAAAATGACATCAGTCATGTCATATTCCCCTATCTGAACATTCAATCTCATTTCCCTCCCCGTTCTTCAGACACGACTAACAGTTTTCTCCTGATCAACTCCTCTCTGAGGGTCTGTGACAGCAAGAACTTTTTGCAGCTCTTTTAAAGCATTCTGATTCCTCAAGAGTTTCATACAACTCTGTAAAAAGGAGGAGAGTGTACTTACTTTATCCGGCGAAGCATCTTGCGGCTGCGAGGCCTGTTGAGGTTGCTGCGCAAGTACTGGGGGTGTGAGAGGGTCAACAATATCGCACGGAGTCGCCTTGACTAGTGCTTGGTCTTGCGCAGTATTAAGTGCTGGGACTTGCGCGAAGGCCTTACGCGCGCACACCTCGACAAGTTGTTTCTGCGAATGCTGAATTTGCGTCTTGGCGCCACTCTGGGTGACCACATTGATGGCTGCAGTCGGTCTCTGCTCAACTGAAATCAACTGAATAGTGTGGGTAGGGCCACTGTTGTTTTCCTGAATCTTTTCTATGAGCTGGGGACACTGTTCAATCACATGGTCGACTGCGCAGCAATATCGACAGGTTGTGGTGGGGTTCTGACAGTCACGAGCCAAATGGCCAGCTTGGTTACAATTGTAACACACCACCTGGACTCGACCTCTCCCGGGCATACCACCACGGCCGCGACCTCCAAAGGCACCTCTTCCAGAGGCACCACCGTGGTAACCATAGCCGTCATTATTCTAGACTTCATTTTGTACTCGGTAGACGTCAGAGATGCGCTCTCACATGAGGTCATAGCTACGACACTCTTCTTCATTATGCCCTACTGACTTACAGAACTTGCAGTCAGGGTTCTTGGGAACTTGAACATATCACTGAAGAAGATGGCAGTTTTCAGGGCGATGTTGGCCAGTGGTTCGACAAATCTCACAATATAGAACACTGGGATTGAATTGGTTGGGCGCACCCGTATTTAAGTAGGGTCGGACCCGAGGGCACTGGTCCCTGTCGTGACCTTCTGTCCGGCAGTGCGTACACCAGACCTCCTCTCGACTGGTTTTATCCTTCTTCATATCGCGGAGCTCCAAGGCCATGGCTGCTAGCTGCGCTTGGATTTGAGCAAGACCGGAATCATCTCCGACGGGGGCGGTTTCTAGCTTCATTGCAATTTCCAGAGCTTCTTGCTGGTCAGCAACCTTCTGTTGCATGAGAGGAGTTCGGATATGGGGTAATAATGCTGCAATAAACCATTCCTTGTGCTGCACAGGACTAATGGTAAAGTTGACTTGGTCTAGTAGAACTTTGAATCTCTGGTCAAAGTCCCACACGGATTCACCACGCCACTATTGAATCTCTTTGAGCTCAGTGATGCTCTGCGATTCTGATTTAGGCTTCTTAAATTCTTTGGTGAGGGCTGCCTTAATCTCATCTAAAGTAGGGTTTTGAGTACTGGAGAATTTCATGAACCAGGTCAAAGCCCGGTCCCGAAAATAAGTAATGAGCTGCGCAGTTCGCACATCCCGGTCTGTAATATTCTTCGCGTTCCATACTGCTTCATATAAAAACCAGAACTGTTCGGGGTCTTCGGATCCCGTGCCTTTGAAGATGGGCAACTTAATATCATTAGCTAGGTGGGCCATGGCGGTTCTGGGAGGGGGGCAGGACGTTGATGGGGAGGGAGTTACAGGGACATACTGGCCTGTGGCCAGAATACTTGGACTTGGTTGACTGTCAGACTGCGACAGAATTTCAAGGGTAACAGGGCTTCGCTGCGGGGTGACAGGGGGGTTTCCAAACGAAGGGATTTCCTCAGAGCCTGACTCTTCAGAATTTACAGGGGAAGACTCGGTAGCCTGACCTAAGGAATAGGAGTCAAAATCTCTTTTGTACCTTTTTCCACTTCGCAGCAAACCACTTTGCTCGTCGAAGGTATTATCACTTGCAAACATATGTTAGTACTACAAAGCTAGCAGTCTGATTCAAACCACAATATACCCTTTTCAGCCAATAGTATTTTAATCCACAAGCTTAATGAATTCAAAAACTTACCACGGGGACCTTTGAAGAACTACCGTTCAGCTTCGCTGAAGGAGGTACTTGTGTTAATGGCAAACTCTGTTAAGAAAGCTTCCAATGTGTGTGTCGTCCAGAAATCAACAGCGCGGGATACCTCGTTGTTCACGTGTTGCACAAGATTGACGCTTGTGGGGGTCCACATGGGAACCCGTCGAGCTTGGCAGTTCTTCCTTCTTTCTGTTAACCTAGACAACCACCGGTGCAACTCTATGTGGATATTACTAAAAAAAAATTCATAAGCATCACAAAAAACATACCTTTGTAAAAAGTCACGTGCGCTGCAACGCGAATTTGTGTTCTCTTGTTGCGCAAATTGCAGATAAGTCTCAGCAAACCAATCATCGATTTTCATCACAGAGGGCCTCCAGAACATAGCCCTCAAGGTACAACGTAAACCCCTCTTGAGCAGATACTGAGTTCAACCGGCAATGGAACCAATTTGTTGGGAAATAGGGCAGACCCGGGTTTAATCCTTTTATGTCGCACCAACAAAATACCCACTGTGTTGGCCCTTTCAGCAACAACCTGCGCACAGGTTGCAGTCTCACCCGAAATAGCAATGGGGTGCCGCAGAATCAGGTTTCTGCAAGCAGAGAGGGGTATTACTGTACCTTAGCCTTTACTAAACTTATTAATCAATAATTACACAACTTTGTCATTCACTTTTATACAACTTCGCAGATAGATAAACAACCGTGACTTGCGCAACCCACTACAGGGAATTCACAGCGAAGCTTGTTATGAGCAGTGATCTAATTTATCAAATGTATACAGTTATTAATGCATAAAAGACAATAGAAATAGAAACAACACAAGAAACCACAACACCAAATATAACGTGGTTCACCCCCAGTGTAGGGGCTACGTCCACAAACTGTGTTTTATTCAACTTGCTACAAAACCACAGTTCGATCTGCGCACTCAGCTGCAGATCCCTTCAGTCCTTAACAGCCGCACACACAGCAACAGGCCTCTGCACACACAGCTGTAGATCTTTTCTCAATCTTCTTACAAAAACCCTCTGCGCACACAGCTGCAGAGGTCATCCACGCACACAGCTGGGACTTAACATTTCCTTACAAAATCAGCCTTAACTTCACCTTAATCTTTCTTACATCATAAAAACCTAACCTTTCTTATTTACACAAGTGCCTATTTATAGCGCACTGTTTACAAAAACATGGATTCAATACCATGGGCACTCAAAACCCTAACCCTGGTCTTAAGCCACGGGTTTATTACAAAAAAGGGGTTTTGACTTACCCCGACACCCCTAAGACTATTTTGACCCGTAAATCCGCTTACAAACAACCGCGGAGTTACCAAAACTAATAATCCTTGGGGTATGCGTCCCAACACCCCTCTATATTATGAGTTTTAAACTCTGCGAAAATAGATGGTAGCCATTTTAAATATGGTCTTATGGCCATCATATTATTTGTTCAGAGTAGTTATTCAATTTATTATTTCCCATAGGGTCTGCAACTATGAGAAATGTTTGTTGTACAGTGGTAGCGACCAATTGGAAGCCATAATAATTGATTGTTGTGATCTATAATACAATTTCATGGTTATACTTGTGATTCTATTTGCATTTAGTTTATCTTTGTTTATCAACAAACTATAATTTAAATAGTTTCCTTGAAGAGATTCGATCTCACGATCTTTGTAGTGTATTGTAAATCTTGTGTATACTTGATCGAGGCTCTTCCTCTGTATAAATTTTGCGTAGCCACATTGTGGAATTACAGACCTATAATTATGGTGTTTGTCACATTAATTGAATACGACCCTTAGGTTTTGTGATATCTTAACTGAAGTTAAGATATTTATGTGTTAATACTCGGTTGTTGATGATAGCAATACACATATTTTTACTAATCTTTCAATGTCACACGAATGTAGCTTTGAAATCTAGCATATCAGTCAATAAGAGTTTTGATTTGTTTTTCATATTGTCTTGCACAAGTTTTGTGGATGTTTAAATAAATAAGATCTTCGATTCGTATGTTTGGTTTCAACAAAACTAGAACGAGCAACAATTTCAAAGTATGGTTTATTTTATCATAGGAGTGTTAAATAATTACCTTAAGTAGATTCGATTCCATGATCTCTATATATGATTGAAAATTGTATCTCTATAATCTTTCTAGGTTGATTAAGGGTTTTGTTTAGAATTTAAATTGATTATTCTTGTGTATGTATACTTAATATAGCAACATTGTTTTTTTCTTGATTAGATATGCAGATCTTATTTGATTCGAATACTTTAATTCGAATCTTATGAGTTGTAATAATCTTAATATTATTTAAGTGGATTCCCTTTGTATATACTAAGTACTACAGATTGATATTATGAACAAATATTATAACCTAATACTTTTATTCATGTAGGAATTACGATGATACTCTATTTGTATATACTTATAAGTTTTTATGGAACCTTAGTGTGGTTCAAATCTGATAAAAGTAGATACATTCTAGCATGATTAAAGATTTAGTGTACATCTAATGTAGTAAATACAGACTAAGGAAGACATTTAGGAATAATCGACACAAACATGAAATAAACGGTTAAATGTATGAATACATGAGACAATTTAGAAATAGACGATTTCAAATCCATTATATGTAGAATTCATATTTCGTTAGGAAAACATTCAAACATAGCATCATTAGGCTAACTGATACAAATGAGGTTCTTCATTAATATTATTCAGATCTAGAATTTAAAACACATTCTTTAAACATTTAAATGTAAGTTATGAACCTGGAACCAACACTGGAAAACAAAAGTGGAGAAGTTGTTCCTCCCAAACAACTCCCAGAGAAACTAAGTTACTTGCTCTAGAACCCTCGAGCCTGTTCATTGAATGATGAGCAAAATCCTTCAATGTGCCATCTCTTGCATTCACAGATTTTAATCCTCATCCAATGCTAGCCTCCCGCTACTCATGGACATACTAATATATAGTGTTTTTCCTAAGACTTGGTTATTTATGAGCCTCCTGCTCTTTAGCACTCAACTAAGAGTTGTGACCTGATTTTTTGGGATGATGCCTCATGCATCTTGAGTTCTCACTATGTGGCTTCTGCCACATGTATTTTCCTCGTGTGGGTGAGCAAACACTTTTTAAGAGCTATATCCACTTTTGTCTCCCTTCAACATATTTTATTAAATAAAAAATGTTTTATTCTTGACTTTTTTGTCAAAAATAATAAAAAATAATATTTGAAATATTTTTCCAACAAAATTAATAATAAATTATTAATTCGGGGATATTATAGAAAGCATAGATTAACTTTAATATAACCCAAGTGTGTCATAAACATATGATTAATTTCATTTTTAAATGAAATGCATCTTTGTAGTAACTTTATTTATTTTTTTAGGTAGGTGAGTGGATACCAAATAGTTAATATTATACAATTGTCAATGGTTTTGTAAGTGGTTCAATGGTTTTGTAAGTGGTTTATGCTAATCTTATAAGTTATATGGTCAATGGTTTTGTAAGCAATTTATGACAATGTGAAAAGTTATGGTTGTCAATACCATATGAGTTGTACAATGATTTTTGTGTTTTTTTATGCAATAATTTATAATTTAAAAAAATTAAACATTGTTAACAATTTATAAATTAAAAATATATATATAATTAAAAGAAAACCATAAACATTGTTATTTTGTTGTTATTGGAAAAAGTTCATTTTAATCCTAATATATTTATATATAAAAAGATATTTTAACTTTTTTAAACTGAAATTTTGGCTATGATTGATCTTTTCTATTAAAAAAAAGAAAGGTTAAAGTTCTGTTTGAATATTAATGGTGAATGAAGAAAATCACTAATAAACTAGCACACCCCCAAAACGGGGAAATGAAACAGTGAAGAAAAAATGAAATGAACATTAATGAGGACTTATCTTGCTTAAAATAATGCTAATAACATAGAGATATGGATCGAGATAAACTATGCCGATCCAGTCATCTTCGAGATAAAATTATGCTAGATGCAACCAAATTACCAAGTTAAATACCTAACCTATCGTTATGGATTTAGTTTCATAACCTGAGTAAGATATCGACCCTATTAAGATTAAGAAAAAATGGATGTCTAAAATGAAAGTACGATGCTCTCTACGACCATATTTTCCTGTTTAATCTCCCTTGAACAACACACATCCCATGTCTGTGCGTTTGAACCATTCATTATGCTATTCTCCACCATAGTTGTCTTTTTCTCCTACCATGAAAGAACGTCATATGGCTCAAGGCATTGTTCAAGGGAGAGGGACCGTAGCGTCATTAATCATAGAATTACAAATTAATCTCTACTCGTCAAACTCCCTGGTTGCTTGCTTTTGGTCGTTCATGTTTGCGTGAGCTGGTTTTACATATGATTTTTAAATTGTTGGTCAGTTTCAGGGCATATTATCATCCCATGTATTGATTTGGTTGTTTGACTGTGTTAGATCTGTCAAAACTTTGAAAGCAATTTTGGTTTGCATTTGGGTTAGAGATAGGTAGATCTCTTTGGGTCTTGCTCCAATTTTTTGAAAGCAAGTCAACTGAAATGTGAGATTTTGTTACCAAAATACCGAAACTCAGTTTCATGGAGAGAAGGCTTATGCAAGAAAAGTGCTCGGAACGCTCCCTTTGACAAAGAAAATGCAACCAAACCCCAAGTTCCAATTCCAACGAGCACCATTGGATTCCTTTTGAATTGAGGCTGGAGATATACTTGAGGCCGTCAAACTCCTTTTGGTGATGAGAAACACTCACATTTACTTATTAAATTTAATTACAACAACCAAAGGCGTGTTCTCCACGATACAATCATACAACCTCCATATGAGGGAGATCTATAAAATCCTGAAATGATTAGCATGAGTTAAAAATAAGCGGGTGAAATGTGTTACACATGGCTTCACTAAGAAAGACCAGAAGGATTGATGATATCCAATTGCCTATTCGAGGATCCCTCGAGTCGAACACATGCCCCCTATACAACTATACAGCTATGCAATTGGATCCAAACAAGCAATCGACCGAGTTGGGAGATATGCGATGAAATATTTGGTGACCAACATTTAGCTTGATGAAAGACAGTATATAAACCATATTATTAATATATATGGCTTGCTAGTATGTGATGAAATATTTGATGACCAACATTTAGCTTGATGAAAGACGGTATATAAACCATATCATTAATATATATGTCTCGCTAGTATGCAATGAAATATTTGGTGACCAACATATAGCCTGATGACGGTATATAAACCATATTGTTAATGTATATGGCTTTCTAGTATGCTATGAAATATTTGATGACCACCATTTAGCTTGATGAAAGACGGTATATAAACCATATTATTAATATATATGGCTTGCTAGTATATTATAAAATGAGAACACAATATAACATTTAATAGATCCAATTTAATGATAATGATGATGATTTTTAAGAAATTACTCGTGATTACTAATACGAGGTCCATTACAAAGGCAAAGCCACTACAAAATCCACATTACTTCCTTTCAACACAAAAAGACCAATTATGTCATAGAAAATATGGAATTTCAATTGAAATTTTCAAAAAAAACAAAAAAAAATCTGAAAAAAATTAAACCATATCAATGGTCTGTAAATATTGTTATTATAATATAATATTATATTGTTATTATAGTATAATATTATATTGTTATTATAATATAATATTGTTTGTTATTTAAGGCTAAGATGGATGATATCCATTCATTCATAAGATAAGGTGTTCATGTGGATTTCGGAAGAGAACGAAAATTATGTTCTCGGGTTGGGCAGGGCATTCCGCATATTCAATATTCAAAGTCTGGCCAGCACTAAGCAGCTCTATCTTATCAATTATAAAACTAATAGCGGTACGATCCAGCGCTCTTTCTCCTCAAATAATAGTGATAGTGATAGATCCATCCATCAAGCTCTCTCTCAAATCAAGATAGTTCAAAAGCTCTCTCTCCGAAAGAGCATTAAAAGAACTAAATCCAAGGAAGTATAAATTATATAAATTCAAAGGGCAAAGGAAGATATCAGGGGTCAGGGTCAGGTCTAAATGGGCAACCAAGGAAGGTATGGATTCGAGGCGTTGTAATAAATAAATCCATGACATGCATCCATCCAACACAATAATGTTCTGTGAATGGCTGTGGCATACCATTTGGTGTTTCTGAAAGCCCAAACAAGGGGTTTCCGTAGCGGTGCTTCCTGGAGGACTGTTCAATGGATCATGCACGTATATAATCTATATTGGTTCATGCACGTATAAAATTCTAAAGCAATTGGGTTTAATAGAGGATGAGCACTTGGCCGGCCTGCCTGTCAGTCTTTGGCGACATCTGTTTGTTTCTTTACATCCGGCGGGGCGGTCTGGGAAAATCCAATAAAATACAATATTTATACACTTGTCGGCAAAGTGAGTCCAGAGGCGGCTTTCTAGAGGGCAAATGAGATATGGCACATGTAGGTTTAATAAAAATAATAATAAGAAGTAAAAAATAAAAAAAACTTATAACATGTAGTCTTATAACTAAAAAAATAAAAAATAAAAAATATTATACTCATATAAATATACAACCATATTAAGACGATACTCACAATCTTACAAAGTGAGTAGTAAAATTCAATTGACTTGAGTAATAAAAAGAAAAATTATAAAACCAAGAACATATAAAATTTAATTTAAAATTAGCTAAATTGTAAAACACATTTATGTAATTATATATCAAATTTCAATTTAAAATTTCTTTGACTTAAAACCTAAGTAGACATAATGTTAGGAATAAAATATGTGACAGAATAATAGCGATTACAATGAAATATTACAACCATATTTATAAGGTTTTTTAAATGCAAATACAACTAGCAAGAAACCACTGGCCACTAAAACCATGTGCCTTAAACCACTTACATCCTTACTGATTCCCAAGTCAAGGTTAACCCTAAGATGTAAATGTTCATTTTTAGTTATAGAGAAAAACAAGTCCTTTCTCAAAAACATTTGGATAAATGTTTAAAATCTTCATTTAATGGTAAAATGTTTTTCAAATTCCAATAAATCTAGATTTTAAAACTATTTGATTATATGATTATTAATGTTACTCAACTAATTTTTCTATTAATATTTACCCTATTTTGAAATTACTTAAGTTGGTCATTTCCCTCCCAAGTAAGAATACTTATTAGACATTTTTGTAAATTAAAAAAGGTTTGCACCTCAAAAGAACTTACAAATTTTTATATGAATTTACTTTTTTTTTAATTATTGGTTTGAAAATGCGATAATTCAAGCTCGTTGTTAAATTTTCTTGTAAATATTAATTTATATTTTTTAAGATATTAATCTATGTTTTTAAAAAATATTTTAAATGCATTATAGTAAGTTTAATTTGTCTATATTGGTAAGAAAGAAATTGAGTATATTGCCATAATTATTGGGGGTTCATAATGTTTTTGATAATGCACTGCTTTGCATAATTATTGTGGTCCATAATTTTTTTTTGGTAATGCACTGCTTTGCTTTGAAATTACGAATTAGGCATATTATGATTTTTTTATTTTTTTATTTTTATATAATTTTGATTACTTATGATATTAATAGTTATAAAATGTATTTATTGAAAAATGTATTTTTTATTTTTAATTATTTAAAAAAGTAAAGGCTAATGTGCTTGACATGTTATAAAATATTTTTTTTCAAAAATGTTATTTTTTTAATTATTTAACATGTTTTTTAATAATATTCTTCCTATTTTATAATACAAAATAATTTTAGTATCACATAACTTCAATTTATTATTAATCATTAAAATCCCTAGTGTGAGGCTTAATGTTTGTTAGAGAATCTTCTACTTTTTATAAAAATGTATTATAATTTTTAAGTGAAGTTATATTTACTCTTTAACTTTATAATTAAAGGGCTATTCTCATTTGAAACCATTAATATTTCATTTTAATTCATAATTTTTTCTATAACTATTATAGATCTATCTTAAACTTGAATTTATCAAGCATAAAGAAGGGTCCAATTTTTTGAGGTGTAATTTTTTCATTTTAATTTTTATACACATGTAGAAAAATTACACCTCCACAAAATTTGATTCCTCAAGGTGCTTGATAGATCTAGGTTTAATATTGATCTATGTTGGTTTTAATTTTTTAATTTTATTAAGAGATATTTTCCCCCATACTAGGATGTAGAGAACCTCCATACTCTCCTTCTGTTTTTCTCGTTCTTGTGTCCTGCGTTTTAGGGGTTTCTGGCCGTGTTATGGTGTGTATGGCGCTTTAAGGGCTCCGTATGCTTCGTTTTGGAGTGTTTCTTTGCCTATTGAATCATGTTCCTGGAGACGGTGTTTATCCTGTCCTTTGGCATTGGTGGTATTTTTTACAGTTTATCTGTGTAGTTTCTGGACGGCCTTTTATCCATATTGGAATAGCTTTTAGATGGCTGGAGGGTTTATGGAATTTCCTGGACATTTTTGGAATTCCCTTGGTTGCTAATTGGGGCCTTGGGATTTGCTTTGTTTTTTCTGGAGCCTTACTGGAGTCTTGGCCATTTTTGGAGTTCTCGGTGTTATTTGGCCATTAGTATTGTTGCTGAAGTTATCTATTCGCTGAAGCTGGAAACAGTTTGGACTATTGGGGATTTCTCCTGATCTTCTGGTGTTGGTGTGACTTCTTCGTTTCCTCGTGAAGATTTTTCCTTGGCTGCTGAAGGAGATATCGGTCGAGGGCCAGAGGCGGATGATTTTGGACAGAGCCGGTTGATTTTGGCAGATGAGTGAAGCTTTTGATTCGCAGGGATTTTGGCAGATGAATATGCAATCGCAGGGTATTTGGCGGATGATTCTACATTGTGGTTTCAATTGCGATATTTTGGAGGTAAGCTCGGACTGTTTTTCCAGTATTCTTTTGGAATTTAGCTTATTGGTGATTACCGAATATCTGGAATGGTGTTGGTGTGTTGTTTTCTTTGTTTCTATGAGTTAATTTTGTGAGCATTTAGGATCTTTATTGGGGATCTTTGAGTTTTCTTTCCGAAGTTTGAAGGATATTGGTTCTAGGTTGGGGGATTAGCTCGCTTGTGATAGTAATGTCACTTCAGGCGACGAAAACCCTGGCACGTACTCCGCCAAGACGCTTGAACTGTATTAAGCAGGGTTTAGGAGTGGAGAAGCAGGTTTCAGCGACCTATGTGCCTCTGCAACTTAAACTGGGAGACATGGGGTCTGCTCTTAACCCGGATGTTAAACTTGATTCTGTTTTGGATAAGGTAAATTCTATAGTGGATTGTCTAGATGGAGGAAGTCTGGGTGGGCGATCTCATTGTGAACTGCATGATTTTTGTCTGCCTCGGTTGAGTCCTTTATTTGCTTGTCATGTTGTTTCCGTTCCCTTGGGACATTTGTCATGTTCCCGTAAGGGTTTTGGTGAGGATAGACGTGTAGCTGTGGTTTATTCTCCGGGGAAGGTTATAGGTGATAGGGATATCCTGCGTTTGGGTACTAAGCACGAGGATTGTTCGGAGATTGGGTTTCAGGTCTCCTCTTGCTTAGAGAGAGGCGGGCAAGTTAAACCAACCTCTCCGTCAATTGATGTATATGCAGTAGAGATGAAACCTTTAGATTTCGGTTCTAATGAGTCTTTGGTATCAAGGTCTTGCGAATTTGGGACAGTGCTTTCAGTTGTGAAATTAGTCTCGGAGGGGTTAACTATGAGGGGTATTGATGAGGTTGATGTTGGTACTGATCCTTTGTTCTCCGTGGAAACAAATACTCTCCCAGAATCCATTTGTCATCCATTGGATTCGGAGGTCATTAAGACAAGGCATTGTCCTGCGTGCCCTGGGAAAAGTATTTTGGTTGGGAATGTGCCTTCTTCAATGAGAATGGGTTTCCAATCGGATACATTGGGTATGATGAACTGCGAATGCAAGGGTGCTAGTGATCATATTCATAAAGGATCTGATTTCAGGCTGACAAGATTAATTGCTTACCGGTTAGTTTATAGGAAGTTGGAATGGATCAAGAGGTTAGTGAAGGTATGAATGTTGATCTGGGATTTATTCCTAATTCTGATGAGAATCATGTTTCTATCAAGTCTACGGATTTTGATAATGAACATGAGCATGCTCCTCACTTTTTTGTTAGCAAGGGGATTTCTAAGTCTAAGAAGCGGCAGCCCAAACCCATCAAGAAGATAAATCCAGTTTTAATGACCCTGTGGGAAGACGTGCTTTTAAATGATATCGTTCTCACCAATGCTTTGACCTTGGTTGGGAGGTTTGGAAGGCGTAATTATAATGCTGAATCTCTGCATGGGTGGGTTGAAAAGGCTTGGTCTGATGTTATCAGCAATAGTCCTGAGATTTATATGCTTCCAAGGGGCTGGATAGCTTTTAAATTTTCTTCTGTGGACAATGCTGATAGGATCCTATCTGGAGTTTGGAAATGGGATAATGCTAGTCTACTCATCAGGCGGTGGACTCCCTTATTTGATCCGTGGAAGGAAAGGTATGATCAAGTTCCTATTTGGGTCAAACTCCCAAACTTACCCTTTGAATTCTGGTCTTCTGATTTCTTCAGACTTGTTGGTAATACCTTGGGATCCCATTTGGAAACTGATTTTACTTATTTGCATTCTGGGGTTTGCTGCATGGGCCGGGTTCATGTTCTGTTAGACTTTCATTTGGGTTTACCTGCTGAACTGGTCATTAAAAAGGGTAATAGTGATTTCTATTAGCCACTAGATTATGTGGGAATTCCCTTTAGATGTTTTAGATGTCATGGGTTTGGATACCTGGCAAATGATTGCTCTCTCCCATTTAATAAACATTCTACTTCCAAAGTTTGGAGAGTCAAAAATGGTGGGAATCAGTCTGCTGCAAAGGCTGGAATGTCTGTGGATGAGAAGTTGGATCTGCATTCTGTCTCCCTTGAGTCTGAACCTTTAACCAAACTTAAATCGTTAAGCAATTCCAATTCTATGGACAATATTGGTAACATTCCATTTCTGAACCATTCCTCTGAGACCTTATCTCCTACTGTTCCGAATTTATCATTGAGGGATCTGGGTTTTGTATCTCATTGTAAGGCCTCTCCTATTGTTAGCAAGGGTTATTATCTTCGCTCGTGCTCAAAATCTGTTCAGGATATTTTTTGGCCTGTCAAGGATAAACCTAGGAATCATAAAGTAGATAAGGGTCTGATTGGGGATGAAAAAGTATTACATTCTATGATGAGTGGTGTTGGGGCACTTAGAGCATCTTCCCTTAACAAGGTTTCCATATGATCCTCTTGACCTTAAATGTTAGGGGTTTGGCTAGTCTTCCCAAGAAACTAGCGGTTATAAGACTTATCGATCAACATGCAGTTGATGTTATTTTTTTACAAGAAACAATGATTGAGGGGTGTGTGCTGGTTCAAGAATTGGAACACTTGATTCATGGATGGCAGTTCATTTCGGTGGATGTTAAGGGCAGATCGGGTGGACTTATTTTGGGCTGGAAGTCTTGTAATTTTCTTTTTCATAATGCCTGGGCTATGAAAGCAGGGTTGTGTGCTGTTTTATTTTCATATGATTTACAAAAGGAAATATCCTTTGTTAATCTTTATGCGCCCTATCTGGACAGGGAAACTTTCTGGAATAACTTGATCAAGATGGACTGTTTCTTATCTCCTTTTTTAGTTTTTGGTGGCGACCTTAATTTTTTCCTTAGGTCTTTCTGAAATCTGGGGGGTTAAAGCACAAGTAGATCCTTTAACTAATTTTTTTCACAATCTGTTGGAGAGATTGGGGATTGTTGACATCAACCCTTTGGTAGCTATTCCTACCTAGAGTAACCGTAGAGTTGGTTCTGAGGGTATATGTAAAAGGTTGGATTGTCTCTTAGTCTCGGCTGATTTCCTAGATTGTGATTTCCTTCTTAAACATTGGATTGGGTGTGGAGGTGTATCTGATCATCAACCTGTCTTCTTGCAAATTTCTTCTCAGTCTTCTAAGGCCCATATTCCTTTCAAGTTTAATGCAAGATGGATGGATCATATTGACTTGGTTGAAGCTTTAAAATATTCTTGGGTTCCCTTTGATGCTCGGTCTGCTTTATCTCCTAATGCACAATTTAGTGAGAATCTTAAACGAATTAAAGCAATTTCTATTAAGTGGTCATTGAATAAAAATGCTCAGAACATTAAAGATTTGGTTGATATTGAATATGAGTTGAAAATATTTTATGATAGGCATACTTTTGGTTTTTCATCAGTGGTTGATAAAGATTTACTGATTGAGATTGAATCTCGCAAGAGTTCTATTCTTCTTTTCCGGGAAAAGGAGGCACGCCAAAAAAGTAGGGCGTTATGGTTGAGTTGTGGTGATGATAATACTCCTTTCTTTCACAAATTTGCTGCTCATAGGAAATGTAGCAATTCTATTTGGAAACTTTATGATGATTCTGGAAATCTTGTGGAAGGATCTGAGGCTATAGCTGAGGCTGGGATATAGCATTTTGAAAGCCTATTCAAAGAAGAAGTTGACCTCCATCTTCCAGAGATTGTTCATAGTGTTGGTCATTTCCCATCTTCTATTTCAGAGGATGAAAATGCTAAGCTTATGCAGGCTATTACTCTTAAAGATATCAAGCATATTTTATCCATCAGCAAAAATGATAAGAGTCCTGGACCAGATGGTATTCCTGTTGAGGTGTATAGATGCCTGTTTGATGTTTTGGGTGAGGATCTTTTAAGAGTCATTGAATTGTCCCAGATAAGTGGCAAGATCTCAGGTGTCTTTAATTCTACCTTTCTTGCTCTTATTCCTAAGATTGATCATCCTTTATCATTTGAGGATTTTAGGCCTATATCTCTATGTAATTTTGTATACAAAATTATTGGTAAGATTATCTCGATCAGAATCAGAAAGGTTTTGGGTAGATGTATTTCTGGTGAACAGTTTGGTTTTTTGCCGGGAAGGCAGATACACGATGTTGTAGGTGTCATTCAGGAAGGTATGCATTCCATGCATGTTAAATCCTTAAAAGCAGTCATGATTAAGATCGATCTATCTAAAGCTTATGATCGAGTCAGTTGGATCTATCTTCGGGTTATTCTTGCAAAAATGGGATTCGCAGGAAACTTTATTGCGTGGGTTATGAGCAGTTTATCTTCTGTTTCTTTCTCTCTGCTCATCAATGGTGTTGACACCAATTTTTTTAAATCTGGTAGGGGACTCAGATAGGGGTGTCCTTTGGAACCACTTCTGTTTCTTATTGTGGTTGAAGGCCTTGGGAGGGCTATTCTTCATGCTAAACTAAATGAGACTTATCATGGTTTATCTTTTGGTAATGATACAGTTTTAACTCATGTACTCTTTGTGGATGACATTGTCATGGTTAATGATGGTTCTGAACAATCTCTATCTACTCTTTATGAGATTTTAATGCATTTCTGTAAGGCATCTGGGATGCAAATAAATGGTAATAAATCTTCTTTATATTTCTCATGTATGGAAGATTCTGAAGTTATTACATTACATAATATCTTCAGTTTTCCTGTTGACAGAATTGAAAATGGCATGAAGTACCTTGGGTTTCATCTTAAACCATGCAGATATCTTAATAGGGATTGGGATTGGCTGATTATTAAAGTTGAAGAAAGGATTCAAAATTGGAGCTTCCGTCGGTTGTCCAAAGGAGGAAAGCTGATTTTGATTAAACCTCTTTTAGAGGCCATTCCAATCTATTGGATGCATTTCTGGGTACCTATGGGAGTCATAGACAAAATCAGAAAGCTTTTTTTTAATTTTCTTTGGGCTGGTAAACAGAACTCTTTTGGTTTACCCTGGACTTCATGGAAGTTTCTTGTTATGCCTAAATCTATATGTGGATGGGGACTTAAAGTCCCTGTTTTATTTGCCAAGGCACTTGCAGCAAAAAATGTCTGGAATATCATTCATGGTTCGGGTTTATGGGTTAAGATAGCAATACAGAAATATATTTATCCAATGAATATTCTAGATTGGATTAGATCTACTGTTAAAAAGAAAAAGAACATTTCTATCTGCTAGAAAGCTGTTCTTTGGGCTTTCGATCTCATTGGAAATTTTCTGGTCTGGAAGATTGGTTCTGGCAATGCTGTTCGTATTGGTTTAGATCCGTGGTCTAGCTGTAAATGGAGACATGCTCTTCCTATTCCTATGTTAGAAAGATTACATTTGGCTGGTTTTCAGTTTATTTCTGATATTGGAATTCATTGTTTGTCTGGTTTGATGTCTCAAAAATGGTTATCTGCAGACACCATTGGATTTACTGACCCTCTTGAGATTGCTGCTTGGAATGGATATATTGCCATTCTCAAGTCTAGCCATGTTAGACTCTCTGCTGCAACTGATTGTCTTATTTGGAATTTATCTAAAACAGGCAAGTATTCTCCTAAAGAGGGTTATGCTGAGCTTATTAATAGAGAAGTGGAATCGGTCTGGTGGTGGAAGGTCATTTGGAAGATGAAGTGTCCCTTAAAAACAAAAAATTTTAGTTGGTTTCTTTTTTCTGGTAAAGCATTGATCTAGGATGTTCTCTGTTCGAGGGGAAGAGAAGGTCCTGGAAGGTGCTTTTTATGCAAACAGAGCTGTGAATCCAATTTTCATATTGCAGTGGACTGCCCTTTTACTCAATCTGTTTGGTCAATTATTGAGGATCATTTGAAACTTAATAATTTATGGAATGGAGATTCCCTGTCTGCTTGTTTTAAAAATTGGTGTTTTTCATCAGATGTGGCACTTATCAAATCTTTACCTATCATTGTACTCTGGTTTATATGGATAACAAGAAATAGATCCTGTTTTGAGGATCTTGTCATAACTCCTGCTTAAGTATCAAGCTACAGCTTGGGTATGATGAAGAATTTACCACAGTCCTTATCTGTGGTCTCTATTAGATCAATCTTTGTGGAAGAAATTGATAAAACTTATGCATGGGGTTACTTTGATGGATCTGCAGCTGGGGACCCAATGATTTTTGGGGCTGGAGGTATATTGTTCATATCTGATAGTCATTATGTTTCCTTCAAAGCAGGTTTAGGCTTGGGTACTAATAATTATGCAGAATTATGTGCACTTAAGCTTCTTCTTAGGCTGACTCGGAAGCATAATTTGGATAAAATTCAAGTTTTTGGGGATTCCCAGTTAGTTATAAACTCGGCAACTGGTAAGTATCGATTACTAAATATTGAATTAGCCATGATTCTTCAAGATGTTCACTGTTTAGCTAACAGTCTTGATTATGTGTCTTTCAAACACATTTATAGGGAACAAAACTACAAAGCAAATACTTTGGCTAAAGCAGGTGGCAGCATTCTTGAAGGATCTTGGAGTACTTGTGAACAGAGAGGCGCAGAAAATGTGGAAACCTTTCAGGTTTTCTAATATGGTTCTATGAGCTATCTGATTTGCAGTTTGTATGACTGTTTCTTGATGATGGCTACATGCATTTTGTTTTTATCTGATAGTTTCTTGTGAATTCTTTGCTGGTTATTTTTGGCGATATTAATGCTTGGGCATTTCTGGATTAGACGTGACCAGTTTTTTCCTGATTTTTTGGTTCCACCCTTGATATATGATGCGCTGGCTGAAATTAATATTCATCTTGCCACTGGTGATTTCAAGCAAATATACCAAGAGCATGACATGCAGGCTGATGGCCTCTTAATTGGCGCTGAAATGGATATGAATTTTCATTGGATGGCCTGGAAATGACCAATTTATTAGCTGCTGAATTTTTGCTCAACTTTTGATTTTACTGTATTATCATTCATGTTGAGACTACTTCAGCCAGCTAGTTTTGCTCTGGTTTGTTTTGCTTGTGATCACCTTATATGATACACAGTTGATCTGACCTGAGTGATCAGGAATGATGAAAAAGTCTGCTATGATCAGACTTATTTTTGTTGCATGGTTGTTATTACAGGCTTGTTCTTTGATTTCTTTTATGCTGAAAAGTAATGGTAAACATTATGCTCTTTATGAGGCTATTTTTTGTATGTAATGACAACTTTACAGTTGGGTCAGTTATTGGACATGGTAATGGTACATTGTGCTCTTCCTAAGGCAAGTATATGTATGTAATGTCAACTTCATAGTTGGTTTATTTTTTGTATAATGGACCTTGAGGGCCATCTGCTGAATGTGAATAAAATATTTACGAATTTTTTCTTTGGAAAAAAATAAATATGGATTTATGTTGGTTTTAATTTTTTTATTTTATTAGGAGATATTTCCCCATAGTAGGATGTAGAGAACCTCCCGACTCTGCGTCCAAGTAGCAAAAAATAAATTAAAATTGTGACTAATGTTTTAAAATATTTTTGTTAATGTTATACATTCAATTTAAAATCCAATTTTATAGTAATCAGCATTAGTTATATTTTCAAATGCAACTAAAAAAAATTAAAATGAAGAAAAAACAATTATAAAGATTTTAAATGTAATTGTTTATGTTTAAATTTTAATGGTTTATACACACATTTTTTGAATACATGTCCAATATATAGTTTTAATCATTCAAGCTATAAAATATTCTATAATCATGAAAAATACTTTTCTACATATACTATATACTTTGAGAGAAACAAATGGTTTATATACACGTCATCATTCAATATTCATTTTAAAAAATATCATTTTGTGTTTATATTATCAATAATAAATATGTTCAAATGTCGTTAACAACCCTTCTTACGAAGCTTTATCTTTTATTGCACTATAACATAAGTCTCGACTAATCTAATATAGATACATACTCTTAAAATTTAACAACGACCTTATGTTGAGTGGATTTCCAAAATCCTTCCCAAGAGGGTCTCAATTTCAAAGGTTTCCATCATCTATCGATTAATAATTTCTTTCACATCCAATCATTTTACAATACAAAGAACTTAAGTTCAGGATCATACAATATGCATCAAGAATGTTCATACATGTAATTGATATTAGGGTGTTTGAGTATCCTTTGGATCCATGGGATCATCTAAGGTATTCTTAATATTTTGACCAATAGACACCATAGAGGATGGTGGTTGTGTTGAACTCTATGTTGTGAACACAACAAGAATTACTCACGAGTTTACCATTCTAGGTACCAAAAACATGCAAGCAAATATACAAGGTTAATTTTCTATATAAAAACTTCATCCTAAAGATTAATTTCCCATATAAAGATTTTTTTCGTTTGATTATGAACTCTTACACTTGTAACTATATTACTTGTAACTATATTTACAAATAGTAAAATGGAAATAAATGAAAATCGCCTTAAGCATTAAATATTTAAATTTGATACATCATCAAAATCATGAGGAGCTTGTAACCAATGCTTAAATATGAGGTTTCTCTTCATAAACATAAGCATCTTCCCTAATTTGTGCTTAGGTGTATATATTAGAGAAAGAATCAAATTTCGACAAATTTGGTACAATACTACAAGGAAAACCCTTATTTCAAGCTAGTTCCATACTTGAGACTGTTTTCATAAGGAACACTGCTTATGGGTTTTCTTTTATTTTTTGGATTATTTGATCTTATAATCACCGTTCTATGAAGCCACCTGCATACTCGAGACAAGGTCTTGTTTCTTTTCAACTTTGCAAGGTCTTGACTTTGTCAGATTATGAAGCCATTATTAGCAAAGTATGGATGAATATTGGAGAGAAAAAAATAGGTGCAAAGAACCATAGGAGTTAAATAAGGTTTCTCACTCTCTCGTACACTTTTGGTAACAATACTATGTATGTTATGTCTTATTTACTCATGGAAACTCCATGCATGCTTCAACATCGTTTAATATAGAATAAATATAAGATGGACTAACAACATAGATATTTAAGAGATAAAACAAAGTTGACGTAGTAAAACACCAAACTGTCCAACAATCCAACTAGAAACCTTTGTAATATATTTGACCCCCACAATTTGCCTTTATTTATAAAATAATCATCTTATTAACAACACCTACCTAGATTCACATCTGGATATTGATCCTGACAAGGACTGAGTAGTCCATATAGCAAAAGGATATGTAGTTATATATAAATTGCTGAAAGAATTGTGGGTGAAATCATGAACCTGGGTGTTTATTCCATGAGAATCAACTTTCGGAATCCGTATTTAAAACACTTTCGACCGAACTATTTTTTTTTCAACCGAACTATTTAACTTTTTCGGCCGAACAATTAAAAAAAACTTTCGGCCGAATGTTAAAACTAACGGGGAACCTCGTTATGCAGGCTTTGTAACGATCGCTGAAAAAATAATGTTCGGCATATACTTTTCCGTTTGAACATTTTTTCAGCCAAAAGATTGTTCGGTCGAAAGATGTTTTCGGCCGAAAAACCTTTTGGCCGAAAAAAGTTATATATAAATTAACCGACACAACTGTTTATAGTTTTGTCGTTTACAATTTTTCCCTTGTCTATCTTTGGGCCTCGCCTGTCTGCGTGTGTTAGACCTCGCCTGTCTACGTGTGTTATTAGGGTTGTGTTTGGGCCTCGCATGTCTGTGTGTGTTAGGGCCTCGCCTATTTGCGTGTGTTTGGGCCTCGCTTGTCTACGTGTGTTAGTATTTTCTGGTGCTTCGCGGCTTTGCGGTCTGTCTGTGGCCGAGGAGCAGTGTTGGACTTGTTGGCGTCCATCTGTGGGAGTCTGTCTGTCAATGTCTGTTTGTGGGATTAGCGGCATCGTGGTCTGTCTGTGGTGCTTCACCACTTTGCGGTATGTCTATGGGAAAGGAGGAGTGTTGGCCTTGTTGGGGTCCGTCTGCGGGCGTCTTTTTGTGGTGCTTCGTGGCTTCGCTATCTGTCTGTGGGTGAGGAGGAGTGTTGGCCTTTTTGGCATCCATCTGTGGGCGTCTGTCTTAGGTGCTTTTTGGCTTCGTGGTGGTGGTATTGGAGGCTTCGCGGTGGTGCTGGAGGCTGCATGGTGGCGATGCGGGAGGCTTCGCAGTGGTGAGGTAAGTACATTCCATTCGCCATTCAATATTTAATACCAAATATACCAGCGATTTAAAAAATGCATTGGATAAAAATGAGGTCATTAATTACTTAAAAAGAAAAAACACACACACATTGATGCAAATCGATTAGTAGAGCTCCTTGTTCAAGTTAGGTAATTCATGATGTTATCAAAATCAAAATCGATTCAACAACACAAGTAATCAAAACTGTGTTTTATAGTTAGATCTATCACAATTCTTTATTTATGAACCTGAGGAAGGATAAAATAATATTTAACAAAAAAAAAATTAAGTTAACATTTAAGGGTATTATGGCAGGCATGTTTACAGACCCATTCTGTTTTCGTGATAATTTGATGATAAACCGCTTACATGGCTACTTGTTTTGAGGATTTTTTTTAAACATTTACCATAAGTTAATACTTTTTGCAAATTTATCTTAGGAAACTCGGACCACACTTGGTTACAACATCGGCTTAAATGGCTTTGTAAACATCCCCAACATTGGTATGTAGGAGACCACCTCTTTTCCCAAGTGCTGACAATGCAAATTGAGTTTCGGACCTCAGAGGTACAGTTCTGGTGCAAACACAGAGAACTACAGTGAGATATAGCTCAACAACAAGAGGAGCATAATATTCCTCTATCTTCTAACTCCCTTACTAATCTGCAAAACTTAATCCTCTTTATATGCATTCTTTAATTTAAAAGATCCTAGGTCGAGCTAGTTTTGGAAAATATCTAGTTAAATATTTCAACAAAAAAAATTTAAAAAATATATGGTATGTTAGTGTTAATTATTTTATTGAACTATGAGAAGTTTTTTTTTTGGCAAAGTGGTAGAACCCCCCTGACTAGCAGGGTTTCCATTGGCTAAGTAACCACGAACCTGGGGCATCTAAGCTATTAAAATTACCCGGGGATCGCACCCAGCCTGGACCGCACCAACCCTTAACATGGTTGGATTTTTTTGGTATCCGACGAGATTAGAACCGGAAATATTTCAGCTTAGGGGACGTCTTAACCATACCCCACCACCAACTGTTCTACATCTCGCAGATTTGAACTATGAGAAGTTATGACATGCAGTTGTTTTATTTATTTTCTCACCACATGTGACATATATGGATTGTTTGGTCCTATTAATTTATCCCTACCGTGTTCATTGTTTTGCAAAATTAATGTTAAACATTAATAAGAATAAAATAAATTTTAAATTATTGATTTATTCTACATGGATAGTGGGGGTGATGTTACAAGCTATATTTAAGGTACATTGAATGGTATTAAGGTGTTTATACGATAAGTTCAGTGTTAAGCTTGAATCCACTGCATTATTAATCATTTATCCCAACTACAAAGATATTGAAATATATTGTGATTGACAAGGAACGAAAGTCATATGAGAGACCATTCTATCCCTCCATACATTAGTTGAACAAATATTTTTATGTATAAATGACAACACAACAACGATATATCAACCTAACTGAAACACCGATAAAGAAATAAATACGAGTGTACATCTTTATTAAAAAAAGTGTGTGTGTCTGTGATGGTTTCTGGTTCAACAACAACTAAGTTCATGGTGTTTTTAATAATAAGTACGATCTGCTGGTATTTAATAATAAGCCTTTCTAGAATTCATGGAAGCCTTATAATCCCTAATTAACCCCTCTTGTTGTTCCCTAATTAAAATTCTAGAAAGGCTTTTTCACATGGGGCCAATTTCACAAGTACCTTCAATTTGATTTTTTATTACAGCCATACAAAAAACCAGAGCATTCTTTGTTCTGTTTGAAGTAAAAATGCCCTTTCGAGCAAAACCTGTAATCTTCCCTGAGAGCACAAAACAGTAAACTAGAGTCTGTAGATTTTCATATGTGCGCAAAAGTATACTAGTGTTGATTTCATCTATTATTTATCTTTGTGGATATTTAAACCTTTGTAGATGATTGTTCATCTATGCATCCCCACAAATTGTACTTGTGTTTCTTTAGTCTCTTATTGGGGAGGAAGGTTAGCCAAGTATTTTCCACAAGGTTATTTAGATCCCAGGATTAAATTTAGGAGAAACCACAAACTATACAATACCTAAACTTATGGGTAGAAGCTATGAAGTATTACTGATGGCAACAATCGTCAACAAACATGAACTAGAGTTGTGCAAACAATCAACTAAAGATATGATAGTCTTGAAACAACAATATTCAATAAAGAGGATTAGATACAACAAGGAGGAATGTATACCACAAAGTAATTCTAAGTACATATAATAGATCAAAATGGAGAATGCATCTTTTATCAGTCACCACCCCATCATTATAGAATCTTTAATCTAACTTAAAGATTCTTACAAAAATAAAAAAGTGCAATGAAAAGGACAATTATTTGCCAAAATTCACGTGGAAATAATTCAGCTTAACATGATATGAATATAATTGAATTTTAGAAAAATGTAGAATGATTGTTTTCATGTTGGCATTGCATATTTCAACAACAATGTGTTAAATAAGAATTTAGTGGTAATCATGTTTAGGATGTGTGGTCATGTGTTAGGACTGTGAACTAGGCATGCTAGCTAGTGTAGGCCACATGTTGACTATAGTGAAAATGTGATCACTCCACAATCTTGATGCGATAATGTGACACACTTTGTTCGCATTTGTGTTAAACTATTGTTGGCTCATGACTTTCCTTGAGTTGTTGCTAAAACACTAGGAACTAGATGTTGCACTAAAGTAGATATTGCATGAGTCCATGATATCAGTTCCAAGCCAAACCTTCAGAATTTCATTAGAACCTACACATAGAAAGAGCTTGAATCTTTTACCCCCCTAGGTTGTCAAAAATTCCCACGATATGTTTCTTTGCATATAGTGTGCTTTAGTTTACAAATGAGACATATTTCCATGAAGTTTCTTCGAGGTAGATTATTTGGTTTGTCAAGGATAATTTCCTACCATGACAACTATGAATAATTATATCATGATATTGTGCATATGCCTGCTTCAATATTCTAAGATCTTATCTTTTTCTATTGTTCAATTGTATGTTCTATCAATTTATGTTGGTTGTTCATGTTACATAGTAGGTTGTTCCAACAAAGGTGTGCCCTGGACCACCAACCCATGGGCATAAAACCTTGGATGGTGGAGACTTCATCACCCAAAATGGGTAGTCATGAAAGCCACTAAGCCAAGTAATTTTGAGAGTAAAACCAAAGGTGTTGTCCATGTTTAGTCCAAGTAAAAATCTCTCAAAAATTATATCCATATAATAAATCCCACTTTGGTCTATACAATCAAAAAATTTGACCCCTTGCTCTATCCTTATCCTTGTAGGAACACTAAAGTAGCTCTAGTGCGTAACACACTCCTTATGAATCAAAGCAGATCAACAAAAAAGCTCTAAATTCTTTCTTTCTTCCTCACCAACATTTCCACAAGATTAATAACTTGATGTGGATTGATCGTATTATTTTTTATACACAATAAGTACATTCAATTGTTTTTTTCTTGTCCTCAAAAACTTTCTGTGGGATAAACTATATTAGTTCATTGATGCTTATTTTGATGTTTATAGGATATATATAGTAGAGATGGTTTGAGACAAGGTGGCCACTCATTATTCAAGTCGAAGATGTACAAAGACATCTGAGACAAGGACTCCTAATACCACACCTACATCTACTAAAATACCTTCAAATGTTCACTCTCAAAGATGATCTGAATCATCTAGAGATTCTAGCATATTATATTGATACACATTAGGTATGTGTTTGAAATTTATGCACATGCAAAATTGATGAGTATGTGTGAATAGTTATAGGATCCCTTATTCCTGCTGGAGATCTAGTCATGTCGCCTTCTCTACTGTGGCATTCCATTATTGGTTGCGGAAAATACCTCTGACGTTATCCCTCATTATAGACGACCTAGTTCAAGGCACATGGAATTGACATTCCTTACCCTTTCATTCCTGTTGATGACGATGTCAAAACAGTTCCCCTTCGTTGTGTCTTCTCGCTACGTGTAAGAGCCTTACTTGTCTTCTGCAAATCGCCCTTTCGGGAGATTGCCCAGCTTTTGGCATGCTTAATGGTATGACCTTTGGGCTCAGAAGGGCTGTATATGTCATGAATCCAACTCTTCCATAGCAGGTGTGCTCTGACGGTGGCAAGGCATCTGATTTCCCATTGTTTTTGGCTTTTCGCACATCCACCTCGAGCTTCCGTACTGACAGGGTATTTTCGGCACAAGAAGACCATACACAGAGTCATACATTTCACTCCTGAATTCCCTTATCTGCGACATTCGACGATTTCCATCATTTTGGACCCTCGGATTTGAAATTCCTTTCGATCTTGATCGTACACATGTACCAGAGTATCAATTTTCAAGAACCCATGAGATGATTTGTCCCCGTGCATGTCTCATCAGTGGAGGAGATTCCCACCGTAGATATTTCTTCGGTGAGATCCGCACTATCAAATGTTATCCCCCCTTTAACTCATTTCTCTGATCAAGAGACCAAAACTTCTGTGAGCATTTCAATCTGGTTAAATTGACCTCGTCCGTAGATCTTCCCTCCGTCAATCGTGACCGTCAGAACTCATGGTCGCTTTAATGCCATTTCATGAGGATGGAGAGACGATTTTTTATCGTGCTTGTGGTTCTCACAAAAATATTTTCAACCGTTCATCTGGCTCATCCTTTGATCATCACCGTAGACACATACCCCCTTTAACAAATTTCTTGGCCACCCTGCGGCTAGAATTCTTATGTGTTTTTTGTTGTTGTGGTCTTTATGTCCTACCTACCCACCATCTCTCGCTATGCGAAAAACAATGATAACAAGTGGCTCCAGCTAGGGATGCTATCCTCCATGTTAGGTAGCAAAGAACAGTGTATAGCAAGTGCCAAAATCCATTAGGCAGCTCCTCCAGCTTTGCTGTAGACTTTCAAAAATGCTTCGAACATCCAAAATCAAGCTATATGACGAAAACAATTAAAAAGATAAACCGACACTCAAGAAAAACTACTTATAAAGGGAAATGCTCATTATGTTGAGCTTATTCATTCCTACCTACCTTATCTAATGGACTTCATCACCCGGTCAAATAATTTTTAACTTCCAGTGGATCCAACCAAGCAAATGGTCCCAGAGATCCCATTTCTTTTCGTGTGGTATGAAGATAACTACCAAAAGACTCAGTGACACTGAGTTACAACAAAGAGATTTATCTTTACAATAAAGATCTATCCATACATTACCATTTTCCAGCCGCTCCATGTATTCCACCACCGGTTCATAGAAACTCGGGCGACTACCAATCTCTTCAGCTCTTAGTCGGACGTGATAAAGATGTTCTAGTTTCCATTCTTCCAACATCATGCAAAGGTGACGTCTCAAAAAACTTTAGGAAGTGTTCTCCTGATCCTTTGTACCTGCGGCATCAACCTTTTTGTGTGGGTTCCCAGAATCCACGGCCTTATTTTTCACCAACGTCATGAAATAAGTAGCGTCGTGTCCCTCAATAGAACCGGGTCTGTTTACCTCCCGATGACCTTCTTGATTGAAAGATCCTTCCATGTACTTGGGGACATGATCATAAGGAACGCATCAGCCTCCAGAGAAATATGTCTTCTACTTGTCTTGGGAAAATTTCTCAAGAAATAACCCCCCTTTCTCACAATCAGGTTGGTTTCCAAAGGAATCATGTACAATGTGCTCTCGGTAGTATTCGAACAACGTACTATGTTCTTGTCTCTGGGTCTCAAAAAACATAAAAAAAAATTCTCAGAATTGTCCCAGCATGGGTGTAGTCATCTTGCTTAACAGGGATGAGCATGCAGAACATCTCCCCTTGATACCAAGTCCTTGAGTTCAGGATGTATGAAGAGGTCCCGATTCCAACAACTTCACCCCTTTCTCTATTAAGTCCCAGGCCCACAGGATCCCCAACTATGTCACTAGGCATGTAGTCCTCGTTATCGTCCTCATATTCATCACATATCGGCATGCCACAATCTCTCTCGAGGTCACCACGTACACGACTCGCAATAGGTTGGTCATAGTCTTGAGGGGGTGGACTGATGAAACTGGCTACCTTTCCTTCCCTTCGCAGATATTTTTTTCGTATACTAGGGGACAATGCAAGTTGCCAAGGGCATCTCTCCTCTGTCTCATGCATCTCTAGTCAGCCCAACTCCTTGGCATTTTCATTAGTACAACCCTAGTCCATGCTCCTGCCCGATAATCTGAAGTTTTCTTCGATGTCCAATGCATTAGCAAACATTCTATGTAATGATGTTGATTTCCTTTCCAATATAAATAAAGACAAATCAGGAGGAAAATTAGATGCATAATGCAGCTTCACTACACCCTCCAAGGGCCGGATTTATTTGGGCATGCCATAATAGAAACTTGCAAACCTTCTATTGAAACTTGACATAGCTTCATCTCTGCATTTCCTCGAATAGAACTCTGAGAGAACCTGGTCTAATGTACTCATGTCACCCCAAAAATCTAGGAACATACAAGAAAATTCCTCCCATGTATTGATGGATTCTGGATGCAACTACCTAAACCATTTCTTGACGCAACCTTGCAAAGATTGGGAAAAATCTCTCATACAAACATCATCGTGTCTATCTCAAAAATATCAAAAAAATATTCAAAGGATTGTAAATGTTGTTTAGCTCTAAGGCCTTCAGACTCCCCCACCCAATTGTGAAAACTTGGTTCTAGCAGTTACCCATTGAAATATATCTCGGGTGATACTACATCTACGTTGTAGGTGTTTCCGATTGAGATCTGCTTTGTCGGGCCGATATCTTGGGCTTTGTTGTGCTAATAAAAAGGGACTGAACTTGGGTCAGGGTCCTCAAAGGAGGGATAAAATCCAACATAGATAGAGAGAGGAAGGGGGGTTTTAGTGGTAAGGGGAGATATAGGGATGTGTGTGAGAGAGAGAGAGAGAGAGAAGGGGGGGCGAGGTTAGTGGTATGGGGTGACCTATGGATGTGTGTGGGTGACTCTATGGGTGTGAGGGAGAGACGGAGAGAGAGAGAGAGGGTGTTGGGGAATAGACATGGGGGTGG
>LPNX010809472.1:54777-80379 GCA_001517045.1 Pseudotsuga menziesii | reverse complement strand
GTGAGAGAGAGAGAGAGAGATAGCGAATGGGGCGGCGGTGTGTTAGGGTGAAAGAGGAGTGGGGGTTAGAGGTAGGGAGAGCAAGAGGGGGTGTTAGTAAGAGTTAGGGGGAAGAGGGGTGTGGGGTGGAGGGGGCATAAAATAATAAAACTATTGTTATAATTGGAAAATTAGTCAAATGTAAAGTTATAGGCTTCCACAACATGCACGCGTTATAGTATTACAAATGCGTGCGTGTTTTGCACTAATATAACACATGTGTGTTTATCATTGGCAGGAACACAAATTTGAATTAAAAAAATGTGAGCGCGTTTAGTGCCACTATGGTTGAGCCTCCACCCATGCTGGCGTAGCATTATTATGCATGTGTCTGCTTCAGGATTTGCTTTGGATTCATCGTTTCTATGGCTATTTGATCATTATATCCAAATTTTCAATATGCTCGTGTTTAACTGTTGGTTACAGCATGCTGCACATCTCCATTTTTTATGAAATTTTAGAAACATATATGGTTTTTTTTGCAAATTCAAAATATGTAATTTTTAACAATAATATTTTTTTTTTCTATTTTTTTCTTATTTATCTTGTGTCATCGCTCCTCAACTCAAAAAACACACTATTAGTGTTTCATGCATAACTCTTTCATTTCTCAACCATTTTGAAAAAAAAATTATGGTGCACTAAAGAACACCGACCTGTACATGATCTAAAAAAATCATTTCCAAATAATTGCATTCACACATTCAAACACTACACCCACAATTGACATGCTGTTTTTGAGGCTTGAACACTTAGATAATTAAAAAAAATAAAAATAAAAAATTATTTTTATTTTTGGAAAATTATTCGTGCAATAGTACTAGTACTATCTGTTCTCTATATATCTACCGATTTTCGTAAGTTGATTCCATGATTTAGTCACTCAAAGGATGCACCCACTAAAGCATATAGCTTATAATTTGTCCCAAAAATAAAAAGTGCTCCTTAAAAAGGATCTAACTTTAAATAGTTAAGAACATTTTCAATAGAAAAAAATTATATATTTAAAAATGTCATTCAATTTCTTACATTTCATTTTTTTAACTGGCAAGATTCATTGTGTAAGTGTCTCAAAATATCCATGTAAGTTATGGATGCCTGTTTTTTCAGTTTTCTATTGCATCTAACGTGTCAAAAGAGGCCCTTATTTGCTTGCAGACACCCTTAAGTGTCGCATAAGTTAAACACATTCTTTAATTACTAGATTAAAAAACATATTTATGTGAAGAAGAAGTTAAGATATATACTTTTTGAATTAATTTAATAAAAAATAATTAAAAACAATATGTACACCAAAGTTTTATATCAATTATGTTTATAAAAACTAAAAAAATATTTGTTAGGGACTTCGCTACTGGAACTAAATCCTTGCTTGTGGCAGCCTTTCGACTAGTTATTTCCACCTCATGTGATTTATTGGCCAGCAAGTAACACCTTACTTCTCAGAGTAGATGTCCAGTTCAGACTAATTTCTTTGCCTCCACCTCTGCTTTGTTTCTAGGTCCACAAAGTCTGGAATCGATGCAAGATCTAGAAGATCTTAAACATATGGATAGACAACTATAGGATATGCTTCTATAGGATCATTTAAAGGTACTAGCTATGCTGCCAAGAATTAGAGTTATTTCCTCCCCTCTTCCCCTAGATAGCGGCCTCTGAATAGATAGTTGCCTCTGAACTGTCCCCCCATCCACTGTGACATAAAATTAAGTACATGAAACCAACTCCACTAGAGGAAGGATAGAGTTCAATACTGACCGCTCACCAGTTAACGTCTGTGTCATTCACGAGGCCTAAGCACAGTGGTCTGTTTCTGTGTTTTTTTTCACTGTCCATCAACACGCCATGGGATTGAAACCTGTTGTGAGCTTTGTCATAAGATTTGCGCTCAGAGTAGTCGCCCGACCCTGTAATCCCTATGAGAGTGAAAAAGCCCAGTCAATCCTACTCCTATACTATGGCTACTCTATATTAAGTCCCACTTGCCTACGGTGGTATGGACTAGCTCTCCTAGTCTTAATCCTTGGGTCTTAGTTCTCCCATGCGCACTAGAGTTAAATCAAAGTGGCCCACTCTCATTGTCTCTGAGTAAAGCCAAGTTTGGCATTCCCTTCTCGTAATAAAGAACATTCAGTAATCTTGTCCCAAGGAGCTCTTATTCATCAAGTTGATTAAATCCTTTACCCTAGTATTATTACTTTGTTTAGCAATATATTTATAGCTTTCAGCCAACGAAAATGGTTGACCTTCTACTTTCAGAACAACTTTGCCTCCCATAGTGGCCTCGTCCAAACGTGGAGCATTATGTGGGTGAAGAAACACATCTAGCATGAGTCCGTGGGAATCTAGGATATGCGTCAGTAACTTGCTGCACGAGTCCGTCGGAAGTTCGTTGGTGGTACACATCCAGCTTGATTGGAAATAATTTTGGCACATCCAGCATGAGTCCTTGCATATCCGTTGCTATACTAATTACTGCATGATGCGCTGGATATGAGCAGAAATTTATGTCTCCCATGTGACCAATCGACAATGATAAACGGCCATGGCCCATAAGAGGAAGGACAAGGACAAGAGCATCAGGATTGGACTAGCCAATCAACAATGATAAATGGCCATGGTCTAATAGCCCAAGAGTCAAGGAACCAACCACAGTAGCAGCCAGCAGTGGCTGGCAGCGGTGAAGACCAACAGCGGTGAAAACCTAATATGGTGATATCTGTTCTGGAAACGACAAACCATTCAGTGGAGACTCATACACCAATCTGTAAATGATAAATCATACAGATAAGGTGGAACCGAATAAAACAGATAAAACAAGAGGGGATCATGCAAAATCCCCGTTTACCCATGAGCAGAGACCATTTAACCACCAGTTGGAAAAATAGCAAGAGAATATTCCACATAATGGGCAAAGGTACCACCAGATAAAGAGGCAGATTCAATTCAATTACAAATCATGCCATATCCAGTGCATATTCCACTTTCATTTACCTTGGTGAGACGAGTGTATGTGTTGCGACAAGTCCATCCATTTTATTCAACAGCGAAAGCAGAGGCAACTAGGCATTCTAATAAAACAAGAGGTAGTTTTATAAAGGTGATCTAATGACTATTCCATAACTATTGATAACATAATCTATTGATATCACCATGCTTAAACCTTGGAGTAATAGCAATCAAAGTAAGCTAGCTGAAACCCTTATTGTATTAGCATAAGTAAAAAGCTATCAGTTATAACACTTACAAGTAGAGAAATAAGCTCAACATTACAGTCTATCTTACTTCAATTGTTGTTTCGAATGGGTACAGAGATCACAGTCATTGTTTTCGGGGACAAAAAGGCAGAGAAATTATATCTGAGTCTCGAATTATACACCAACTTCACGAACAAAATGATTCGCAAATTCGTAAATTCCTGTTTTTACAGCTTGGAAGGTACAGGAAAACTTATGATTGGAATAAGTAGAAGGAAGGTTCTGAACAGCTCTTGTGCCAAGATGATGGATTTTACCAACATTCTTCTATGGGGGATGAGCCCTGCTGAGTTACATATAAGGGGGACCGCTTTCAAACGGAAGCCACATTTTACAAGTAGAAATATATACCCTATCTATACCGATAAATGAACAAAAAAAATACCCCTAAAACACATAAACAACTAGGATTAACCGTTGTATTCTATGCTAAGCAGAATTAGGCAAGGAGGGACTGCTTACTCGATGGAAATCCCCCTGAAAGAAATAAGGAAAATGGTCATATAAACCCAGCCAGGAAGGATTGCTTGCCTGACGATAGGAGGGTTGTCCTCACTCTCGGAAGAGCCAGCAATCACATAATGGAGAGCAAGGGGTGAAACAGTTCATGAGGAGCCCGGAATAAGGCACTGAGTGGATCAGGTGTGTTTCCCGTCTTACAATGATGCACGCCTAGGATGACATTTAAGATCTTCGTGTAGAGGAAGGATATTGACTTGGAAACGACAGATAATACATGTGATTTCAATAGAAACCCACATGATGTACATTAATGTGAGATGTTGAGGTTCGGTAGCTCCTCACAGATCAATCCAACAAGGCAAAAGTCGGTAACCAAAAAAATCGGTGACAACTTCAATTCTACGATATCTGGAGGCACATAATAAAGCACAAAATTCCATCCAAACACTAACCAAAACCTGAATCCTCAAATTATCTACTCGCCAAGTGGTCTCAAGCCTCACACACTAAGGGATCCCACAGGTCGATACATGCACAACGCATCATCTATATACTATATCGCTCAATTATTTTAAGACATATCGAGATACTTTAATCACGAATCTATTAATTTTTAAGAGAACTTATGCTAGTCCACAAATTTAGTAGGTGCTACATGTAAAATAGCAATTCAAACTCTCATTTCTGTTTAGATAAGAAGCTACAAGTAAAATTGCAATTCAAATTTTTGTGCTGCTGTGAATGAATCGTGATGCTGTAACTTTAACAAATGGTAATATAGGGATCGAGGTGTAATATGTATGTGTATTGGTGATTTTGATGTAATAAATGCACTGATGCATTTTTTGTTTATCTAAGAACTGATATCTCTCCACCAATTAATTTAATAAATTTTGACCTCTTGGTGCATGTGTGTCTATATCTGCATTGGTGCATTATTTGTTGAAATAAAAAGAAAGATCTGATGCATTATAGGAGATTAAAAGTGGAATCGGTGTTCAATAATTAAATAAGCATTGTTCCATTTGTCTACTAGTACATTCGTGCATATTATGTGCAAAAACACCAAAAATAAAAACAAAAAAACTCCACTAAAACCTATTCCCACCAATTTTTTTTATGTTATACAATATATCCGTTAAAACCTTCGCTAAGAATGATGAAGGTTGTAGCAATTTTTTTTGTTGAAAATTTTGCCCAATATTGTAACACCAAAACATTTGCTACATGGTTTTTTCCTTCTAGTGTATCTACCTTTCCACCACTAGACCTAATTTGCTAATTTATTGTTGAGATCCTTTCTAGGTTCATGCGAAAATCTCATGAGGACATTGGACTGTTGCGAAAAGAGTTCTAAAATCCTTGAAGGAGTCTCAAAATTTTGGAATCAAGTATTATAAGGTGGATGACTTCAAATTGATCTGGGTATTTTGACTCAGCATTTTTTTTTTGCATGAATGTTTCCAAAGTGTTCAATTATTGTGTACAAGCTTATGGATTTACAATGTGTAGAAATTTAGAAGTGATTGACGCATTTCAGGTGGACCCTCCACCCATCATCAAGATCATTCAAAGCTATGGCACAATCGAAAAGAAGAGGGCAATAGAGTAGATATAGAAAATTAAAAACTAGCCATTAATTATAAAAAATAATCGTTAAGAAATGTAAGATACACCATTCTTTTCTTCAATTTTAATCTGAGCTTCTCAAAGACCTGAGTCTCCTTGAGACAATCCTCTCTGTTAGCACACAAAATCACACCCAAGGTTTTGGCAAAGGCAGACCCCGAGGTAACATAAGAACCACTTTAGGAAAGGGAGCTAGCTTCTCCAATTCTAGAGAGGGATTTCTCACATATGTATAATAAGGCCAGACATAATTTCACAAAATGGATATCAAATGTTTGGTGGTTGGAAACAAAAGAAATATCTATAGGGATATGGAGTCAAAAATCCCAAGGAAATAGAGTAGTTTGTGTAGAAAAATGCTTAAATGAGCAAGGTAGTGTCTCGATCACTGTCGTTGTATTTGGGGTCTGGTGGTAATAGCAAAAAGATGACAATCCGCTAGCGTAGAGCACCATAGGGATGAATTCCACGCCAGTTTTGGAAGAAACGTTTAGTGGATATCGAAGAAAATGGAAGGATTGCATGAGTATGAATTCCTATCCATTATACACTGAGTCTACAACATGAACATAAGCATAATGTAAAGAAGCATTGGAAATAACATGCACATAAAAAAACAAAATCACAAACTGCAATTTGGAAACACATAGGAATTCCTGTAAATGCATATAACCAGTATTCGACTCTGTATATTGATTCAAAAGTGTTACAAACACAATAGTCTTGAAAATTCAAAACCAACCAACCCTTTTTCCCTTTGCGGGAATCTCTTTATAGCGCTTCAAGCCCCCGAGATTAATCCCGAAACAAGGCGAGAAACAGGTTACAAATCATGATCAAAATTATAACTAACTAGAACGTGGCATTTCTACCACGATTTACATACGTCAAACAAACAATATGGAGAAAATACTCATTCTTGGTTCGAATGGCAGCGCGCCGCTTCTGGTTCTGAGCTCGCCAGCTTTGAAAACGATGTCTTAAGATGTTTTTAGGTGCCTCATTTGCTGAATGGGTCCAACTATTTTCCCGTCTATCGAATCTACAATGTGTTTTCCTCCTTCGAATTTGTGTTCATTCTGTGCTCAAAGGCACCTTTCTGCATGGGCTCAAAGTTGGAAAGGAAGTTTGTGTCCCTTCCGTGCTCAACTTCCTTATAGCTCCCCCCTCTCCTGGTAACACTGTTATACAAGGGGATTTAAAGAAGGGCCGCATTACGTTTGGTAGTAACAAGCCTCTAAAATGGTTTGTCATTCTTGTACTCTTTACCTCCCACGAGGAGGGTTCTCCTGTAGGCAATACAATGGGGTGAGTCTTCACCACCTCAAAAAAATTTGGCAAGTGGAATCCATAAAGGAGGTGATGAAGACTTTGTACCCCACCCCTCCAGTATGAGCATTCTCTCTTACAGGTAGCTGCTAAAAATGGCCATCGTGTACCAAGGCTTTGGAGGTAGTGACCACGTCTAGGGTTTTTGGGGGAACATCCCTATCACATGAAAACCCAGGTACAATTACCACGGGGGTATGGATCTCTATTAATACAATGATTCCTTCACTGGCCTCAGCAGGTCCATCTAATACGATGAACATCCTTGTTATAACCTTGCTAACACCGAAAGGATCTTCTAATACAATGAACGTCTCTTCCCCGATGGTTAATGCACCCTTGGTGAAATGATCATGGGAGCATATGAATGCTGAGATATGCTTTCCAACCAACAACACACCTTGACAGACAAGTTTTTTGAACCATATGGCCATCACAGATCTCCTCTAGAAATCTCAGAACTTTCAGCACACTGGCACTCTAAGTTTCTCTTCCATACTCAATTAATCTATGTTTTTTTTGGTGGCACAGAAGTGTAGTGTTTATATAGAGCTGGATAAACTGGACACAGTGATGACTGGTCAACACCCTAACACACTTTGTCATTGATTATCGTGATTACAGCACGAGCGAGAGCATGGGCCTGGGATCCCTTATTCCTGCTAGAGATCTAGTCACGTCGCCTTCTCTGCTGCGGTATTCCATTATTGGCTGCGGAAAATACCTCCGACGGTATCCCTCATTATAGACCACCTAGTTCAAGGCACATGGAATTGACATTCTTTACCCTTTCATTCCTGTTGATGACGGTGTTAAAATAGTTCCCCTTTGTTGCATCTTCTCGCTATGTGTAAGAGCCTTACTTGTCTTCTGCAAATCGGCCTTTCGGGAGATTGTCCAGCTTTTAGCATGCTTGATGGTATGACCTTTGGGCTCAGAAGGGCTGTATATGTCATGAATCCAACTCTTCCATAGCAGGCGTGATCTGACAGTGGCAGGGCATCTGATTTCCCATTGCTTTTGGCTTTTCGCACATCCGCCTAGAGCTTCCATACTGACAGGGTATTTTCAGCATAAGAAGACCATACACAGAGTCATACATTTCACTCCTAAATTCCCTTATCTGTGACATTCGATGATTTCCATCGTTTTGGACCCTCATATTTGAAATTCCTTTCGATCTCGATCGCACATGTGTACCGGAGTATCAATTTTCACGAACCCATGAGATGATTTGTCCCCGTGCATGTCTCATCAGCGAAGGAGATTCCCACCGTAGATATTTCTTCGGTGAGATCCGCACCGTCAAATGTTATCCCCCCTTTAACTCATTTCTCTAATCAAGAGACCAAAACTTTCACGAGCATTTCAATTTGGTTAAATCGACCTCGTCGGTAGATCTCCCTTCCATCAATCGTGGCCATCAGAACTCGTGGTCGCTTTAACACCATTTCGCGAGGATGGAGAGACGATTTTTTATCGCGCTTGTGGTTCTCACAAAAATATTTTCAACCATTCATCTGGCTCATCCTTTGATCCTCACCATAGACACACTACCTCCTTTAACAAATTTCTTGGCCACCCTACGACCGGAATTCTTATGTGTTTTTTTTTTTGTNATTCATCTGGCTCATCCTTTGATCCTCACCATAGACACACTACCTCCTTTAACAAATTTCTTGGCCACCCTACGACCGGAATTCTTATGTGTTTTTTTTTTGTGGTCTCTATGTCCTACCTACCCACCATCTCTCGCTGTGCGAAAAACAATGATAACAAGTGGCTCCAGCTAGAGATGCTATCCTCCCTATTAGGTAGCAAATAACATCGTATAGAAAGTGCCAAAATCCATTGGGCGGCTCCTCCATCTTTGCTGCAAACTTTCAAAAATGCTCCAAACACCAAAATCAAGCTATATGATGGAAACAATTGAAAAGCTAAACCGACACTCAAGAAAAACTACTTATAAAGGGAAATGATCATTATGTTTAACTTATTCATTCCTACCTACCCTATCTAATGGACTTCATCACTCGGTCAAATAATTTTTAACTTCCAGTGGAGCCAGCCAAGCAAATGGTCCCAGAGATCCCGTTTCTTCTCGTGTGGTACGAAGAACACTACCAAAAGAATCAGTGACACTGAGTTACAACAAAGAGATTTATGTTTACAATAAATATCTATCCATACATTACCATTTTCCAGCCGCTCCATGTATTCCGCCACCGGATCATAGAAACCCGAGCGACTGCCAATCTCTTTTGCTCTAGGTCGGACGTGATAAAGATGTTCTAGTTTCCATTCTTCCAACATCATGCAGAGGTGACGTCTCAAAAAAATTTGGGAAGCGTTCTTGTCAAAACCCCAAATTTTCCAAAAAAAATTAAAATTTTAACGTAAAGCAGTTTAACTAACATTAATTACTTATATGTTAACAGCTTGCTAATGATTTCATCATTTGGTTATGTTTAGTTATAGAACAAATCTTTCAATTTACTGACTTTTGTTCCTCTTGTGACCATAAGGTGAAACTGTCATGCAAAACTGGGCTTACTTAGCTTTCAAGCTAACGCAACGGTTTTCACTTTTCTTACAGATATACAGGTAAGAGGTTGTGGCGCTGCATTTCGAAATTCTAAAGTATTTACTATAAGTTCGTCGTAAGAGAAAAAGCTCGAAAGAAAGTAAGAGAATAATCCATGTCAACTTATGTTAAGGTATATTTAAACTGGTTCCTTTCTAGCAGAAGTAATTTATGTTCCTGTTGATCAATCACCTTCTCTATTCTACTGCAGTTGTAATTTATACAAAAGTATCTTATTAACTTTTTAAAATCAAAGTAAGAGAGACAGAGTTATGAAATCTATAGTAAGAATCCAAATGTGAACAAAGCATTACAAGTCAAGTGAAAAATGATAAGGGGTTTCCTGTATTACTGCAAAGGTATGGCCTATCCTTGCCAAGTCCTCACTTATTATTGAGGATATCACTTTAAGTAAAAACATCGTCTCCACATGGTAAATACTACTTTCTTGTCTTTTAGTAACTTTGTACTACAGTTGCTAATTTAATCTTTGTAAATAAATCATTTGAGAGATTACAAGTAGAAAGGAGATTATACCTAGCTTTCTACCTTTATGCCTTCCTTTATGAACTTCTAAACTATGCTAGCAAATAAAGGAAATTTAGCTTATAAAAGCTAGAAATCATTGAATAGTTCTATAATAATTATCATAGCCTTTGAGCTTGGAATTAAACATAAGACTAACAGTTTCAAGGGTGATTTTTACACTACTGAAAAGTTATTACCTTAAAACAAGGGATGATTTTAAGGCCAAAGGTAAAACAATAAATGTGACCCCAAAGATTACCTAGTTTGCATTATTAACATTCTATGGTCTTTATGCTTTTACCCTTTTTACTTTATTTAGGAATTAGGGCACCTTATAATATAGAGGGAAGGTTTACATTAGAAATGTGCCAAGGTAAATTTCTTTAATACTATCAATCACAAACGACCCTCCAATGTAAATGCTATGATACAAAGGTTATGATTTCCAATCAAAACACTTTCCAACCACCGAGATTTATAAATATTAAGGAGTCGTTAAAGATTTACTATGATTTCCATGATTATTAAATTAGGGTGGAGAATAATGAATAAAATCATTTGCATGCAGCGTAGGTTGAATAATATCACACCAAGACTTTGGATAATATCTGATCATACGAATGATTGGGAAAATCATTCCTCCATCGAGTTGTTGGTTGAACTATATAACAAAACCCACTCTGCGTTGATAAATTTAGTAGCTATCGTGGCAATGCCACATCCATACACTGCGTGGATAAAAGAGCTATTTGTTAACCCTACCTTTCATTATATCCATCTCCTTCGGCGCTGGTCGCTCTGCGACGGTGCCCTCTGCATTGCCTCTCTTCTGCAAAGTATACTCTGGCTTGTCCTCTGATAGTGGCTCGTTCCACACATTGCTATTTTTGTTTAGTCGTTCGCTCCTCCATTATTCCTTTCTCTGCCATACTGAAACGAACCCTTGCCAGTGCTAACGCCTCCCTCCGTAGTTTCGATGGTTGGTCCTATTGTATTTGCATTCCGTGCAAGGTTGAGAGTTATTCTTCCTTTTTCCCTCCTTACAGTAGTGTTAACTCCTTGCGCTATTAGTTGTGACGTGGTTACCAGCGGTCGTGCCTCCTCATAAGAATAGGTAAGAAAAATAAAGAACTTTAAACTTTGCTTAACTGTTTGTTCTTAAATTTAGGTTTTTATTGCAGGTTACAGCATTCTAATAATGAGGTTTATTCTTTTTTCTTACAGGTTCTTCAATCTCCAACGTACTTGGGCAGCAAGCTGCAATTCCTGGTAAGCCAGGTTACACCATGGCTTGTTCTCCTTATGGTTTACGTTGGAACCTTCGTGGGTTGGCTTTAAGAAGCCTGAAACCCTTACGGCCTTGGTTTGATCTTATAAACTGCTGGTTAAAAGAAACAGTGGAAGAAACCCCTACGCTATGTAAGGGTGTTACGGCTTAGGCCGATGTTGTAATTATTAGTTTCCTTCTATGTTTTAAATACTGTAAATATAAAGAAGTACTGGCTGTAAGCCTATCTGTGGATGAGGTTACGACCTCGACTTCTTGTTTTCTTTAACTGTACTCTTGAATAATCAGGGTTTTCACCCAGAGTTTTATAATATAACTTATTATAATTTGTTCCTGTATTTTTTGGTTTGTTTACCGCATACATTTTAAATTTATGCTCTGTATAGGAATAAACAAAATATAGGCTTATAACAGCCTATATTGTTAATTTATAAAACGGCCGTAGGTGAAAATATTGTCTTATCTCTTAGTTATTATTTTATTTGCATAAGCTGGAATTTATAGGGTTAAACCCTAATTTTTACAGTTTAAGAATCAGTACAGTTTCCTAATTCATTATGTGTTAAAATATAAACTCTATTTGTAACTGTGAGTAAATAAATGGTTATTACCATATTGGTTAAGCTCGATGTTCAAGCAATTTACTGTTTTGTTATTTACCTTTGTTTTAAATTATGCAACTAAGTTATTTTACTATAGATAAATCCTTTTATAAAGTTACTGTCAGGGTTGTGTACCTGGGTTATACCTTGATTTACTTATTATATTTAACTTGTTAAGTGATATATAGGGTTTATACCCTTAAGCTATATAGGTTCTTATATTTTGCTTTTAATTTATTTTAACAAAGTTTCTAGAAATGTCAAGTTATCCTGTAAAACAGAGTATATTTAACTCAGGATTGTAATTTAAACAATATTGACATTCCTTAAGTTTAAAAGAATAATATCTCTATGTTGGATAATATGAAAGTATAATATTATTATAACGATAATACTTACTAATACAACATAATGATCGTGTCTTTATTGGAGTATTAGATTCTCCATATGTATACCTTTGTTTATTTTATAGCATATAGAAGATAGCATTATGCTATTTTACTTCCTGTATTGATATGCTGTTACTTAAAGAGTTCTGATAATATTTAATCTGTCTGTTAAATTAGAATATTACTTATGAAAATAAAAATAAATTGAATAACACTTCTTATGATCTATCTTATATAACCATATATATAGTAGCATGCATTTATAGTCCATAAAAGATAGGGTTACCATTCTAAATAATGTTTGAAATTGGTTTAAGAAAGAAAAGGAAAAGTAAAGAAAAAAATAACATTAATGTAATACATCAGTTCTAACTAGTTTGCTTGATTATAGAGTTAAATCTACATTTATTTACTTCTACATTCAGTACTGTTATTTGGACATAACCAGTTAAATTATTTTTAAACTAGAAGGAAGAAATAGTAATGTTTTCAATACAGTAGAATGAACTAAGGTAACCTTAATCTATCTACTTCGATAATAAGACTACTGAAACGATTACTATACAAAACTAGTTTTATCTGTAAGCATGAACAGCTATCAGTAAAAACAAACATTCCTTCTGATGATATGTAAAGAAACAAATGTCTAATTTATAATCTCATCATACATCTTTCTATAATTTCTACCTCTGTGCTGGAGTACGGTCTGGTAGCCCACATGTGGAAAAACACAGTAGGTGTTTATTTTTCATCAACAGGTTCAACTACTAATAAATTAGAACAATTACATCACTAACTAGCTAATTCTTCTGTCAAATAATACAAGCAAAACATTCATCCATTCATACTCATTAAACATAAATAGATAAGTGACAGAACCTCTTTGAACTGGGACAACAACAGCAATGGGAGGCCGTTCCTCCCTACCAACTCCTGGAGAGCGCTCAGACATCGACTCCTCAGGACCCCCGAGCTTGCTCTGGTCTCCCTGGCTGGAACTAGGTGCAGCAAAGTCAAATACCAGTCTTCAAACTCAGTATTAACTCAGAACTTATCAGTAAGTTCTCCCAGCTAAAAAGCTGTAATAAACCAAGTTACTGCAGCAATCCTCTCAGACAACTTCCTTACTGTTTTTCCCTCTTTCCTCAATGAATTTCCTGAATAACATTCACCTGAATGAATTCTCTCTGGAAAAATATCTGAGCATCCTTAGCTCTCTTCATTGAGTACTTTTAAAAGATTTCCTAGGTCTTTTTGGGTTAGTTGTCATTTAATGAGCCACCTGCTCTGATCCCACTTTCTTGGGGAATCATGACCCCAAATATAGGGAAGTTGCCACCTGCAACTTAGGAAGTGTTTGAGGATGCTGCCACTTGTCTTTTTGCCCTCCACCTAGTTCCATCCACCAGTTTGACCAGTAACCTCTTTTTAATAGCTCTCCCATGTTGTTGTCTCCACAATTTATTTATTAATAATAAAATATTCTAAATTACATTCCACTTTTGTTGACTCTACTGAGTCATCAGTTCCTACTTAGCATTAATTTTTAACATAATGTCTCAGGAATATAATAAAACAATTAACATTAATTTACAAAATTGGGGTATGTGACATACACACCCCCTTAAAATGTAACATCGTCCTCGATGTTACTTATTCCTCATCCTCTGCAACCTCCTGGAACAAATTCGGGTATGCTTCCCGCATCTTACTTTCTAGTTCCCAGGTAGCTTCTTCAGGACTAAGGTGCTTCCATTGCACCTTCAGCTGTCCAATTGTGCGGTTCCGCAGAGTAATTTCCCTCCTCCCGAGGATACAGTCCGGTTCCACCAGAACTTCTCCTTCTGGTTCCACCTGTACAACATTCCAATCAATCACATGAGTAGCATCATGAACATACTTTTTTAGAACAGATATATGGAAAAAATTATGCACTTTCAAGTTAGGAGGTAACGCTAGTTGGTATGCAACTTGACCAATTCTAGATAAAATTTCAAATGGACCACAGTAACGTGGTGCTAGTTTTGCACAACTCCCCAGTCTTAGGGAGCTCTTCTTTGGCCTTACCTTTATAAACACATGCTCACCTACCTGAAACTCTTTGGGAGTTATTTTCAAATCTGCTTGGCTCTTTTGTCGATCCTGTGCTACCTTCAAATTTTCCTGCACTTGTTTCACAATCTGTTCCATTTCCTTCAATAATTTAGGTCCTAACACTAATCTATCTACTGGATTATTCCAGGAGATAGGAGTGTTGCATTTACGCCCATACAGAACTTCAAAAGGACTGAACTTAGCTGATGATTGATAGTTGTTATTGTATGCAAATTCTGCTAAATGCAAGTAATCCTCCCACTTACCTGGTTGATCCTTAACATACATTCTTAACAGATCTTCCAGCACCTGATTCACTCTTTCTATCTGCCCATCTGTTTGAGGATGGAAAGAGGTGTTGAAATTCAGTGTTGTATTCAATTCTTTAAACAAGGATTTCCAAAAATTCCTTGTGAATTTAGGATCCCTGTCTGAAATGATAACCTTTGGTACACCATGTAGCCGAAAAATCTGCTTTAATAATATGTCAGCTATGGTTGCAGCCTTGTAAGTGGTTTTAACAGGAATAAAATGTGCTGCTTTACTTAATTTATCTACTACCACCATGATTGAATCATTCTGATTCTGATTTCTGGGTAATCCAGTAATAAAATCTAAGCTGATTATTTCCCATTTCCAACTAGGAATAGGCAAAGGTTGCAATAAACCAGCTGGATGTTGGTGTTTTTTTTTCACTTGTTGATAGTCCAAACATCTAGCTATATACTCAGCTACTTCAGATTTCATATTAGGCCAGAAATATTCTTTTCTTAACATGGTGACAGTCTTCTGGTAGCTTGGATGCCCTGAGTAAGGGGTTTTATGAACTTCGTCTAGAATCAGCAATTTAACCTTAGGCACATTAGGCACATACAGTCTGTCCTTAAACAATAAAAATCCATCTTTATTTAGATTATAACCTTTTATTAAACTTTCTGTAGGTTCTTCCTTAGCTGTAACTTGTAATTTTTGATAAATTTCATCCAATTTTATCCCTTCAGTCAGTTGTTCATTTAAATTAGAATCGTAAGTGCTAATTGTTGCTGCAAAGTTCAGCCTTGCATTTCTGCTCAAAGTATCAGCCACCTTATTTTCTTTTCCTTTTATGTGTTGAATTTCAAAGTCATATTCACTCAAGAAGGCCAACCACCTTGCTTGTCTTGCATTTGAGTTGGGCTAATCTAAAAGGTATTTCAGGCCCTTATTATCAGTCATTAAAGTAAATTTTCTTCCTATTAAGTGGTGTCGCCACATTTTTAAGGCATGAATAATAGCAGCAAGTTCCAAATCATAAGTGGCATAATTCTTTTTGTGGATCTTTAACTTCCTGGACTCATAGGCAATGACATGCCCATATTGAGTCAGCACACCACCTAAACCATCATTACACGCATCGGTGCATACCACGAAATCCTTATTAGGATCTGTTATTCTTAGAATAGGCGCAGTTGTTAATACAGTTTTTAATTTCTTAAAACTTTCTTCACATTTTAAGTTCCAATCAAATTTCTTGCCTTTCTTTTGCAAGGAAGTAATGGGATTAGCTATTTTTGAAAAGCCTTCTATGAACCTCCGGTAATTCCCATAAATGACCTAACATCTATTACATCCTTTGGAACTGGCCAATCTTCGATTGCCCGAATATTTTCAGGATCCACTGAAATCCCTTCCTTAGTCACTACGTGACCTAAGTACTGGATTTCATTCTTAAAGAAATCACACTTGCTGAACTTTGCAAAGAGCTGTTGCTCTCGCAATTCTTGTAAAACTATCCGTAAGTGTTCCTTATGTTCCGCTTCATTTTTAGAATAAATTAAGATGTCATCGATAAATACGACAACAAATTTATCTAAATATTTATGCATTATATTATTCATTAGACACATAAAGACAACTGGGGCATTAGTAAGCCCAAATGGCATTACGACAAATTCGTAATGTCCATACCTTGTTCTGAAGGTTGTCTTGAACAGCAAGTTCCAAATCATAAGTGGCATAATTCTTTTCATGGATATTTAACTTCCTGGACTCATAGGCAATGACATGCCCGTCTTGAGTCAGCACACCGCCTAAACCATCATTACACGCATCGATGCATACCACGAAATCCTTATTAGGATCTGCTATTCTTAGAATAGGCGCAGTTGTTAATACAGTTTTTAATTTCTTAAAACTTTCTTCACATTTTAAGTTCCAATCAAATTTCTTTCCTTTCTTTTGCAAGGAAGTAATGGGATTAGCTATTTTTGAAAAGCCTTCTATGAACCTCCGGTAGTAATCAGTAATTCCCATAAATGACTTAACATCTGTTACATCCTTTGGAACTGGCCAATATTCGATTGCCCGAATCTTTTCAGGATCCACTAAAATTCCTTCCTTAGTCACTACGTGACCTAAGTACTGGATTTCATCCTTAAAGAAATCACACTTACTGAACTTCTCAAAGAGCTGTTGCTCTCGCAGTTCTTGTAAAACTATCCGTAAGTGTTCCTTATGTTCCGCTTCATTTTTAGAATAAATTAAGATGTCATCGATAAATACGACAACAAATTTATCTAAATATTTATGCATTATATTATTCATTAGACACATAAAGACAGTTGGGGCATTAGTAAGCCCAAATGGCATTATGACAAATTTGTAATGTCCATACCTTGTTCTGAAGGCTGTCTTGAAAATGTCCTCTTCTTTAATTCTTACCTGATGATATCCTGATCTCAGGTCTATCTTTGAGAATACCATAGCTCCACGTAGCTGATCGAACAGATCATTTATGCGGGGCAACGGATATCTGTTTTTAATTGTCATCTTATTTAATTGACGGTAATCTATGCATAGTCGCATAGTTTCGTCTTTCTTTTTAACAAAAATTACTGGTGCTCCCCAAGGGGACACACTAGGTCGAATGTACTTCTTATCTATTAATTCTTTTAACTGTGATTTTAATTCATTAAGTTCTAAAATGTTCATATGATACGGAGCTTTTGAGCTAGGTACAGCACCTGGTACCAGCTCAATTGTGAAATCCAGTTCCCTCCTAGGAGGTAATCCTGGAATTTCCTCCGGAAAAACATCAATAAATTCGTTTAACACAGGAATATCCTTTATTTTTATTTTATCTTTTTCAGATTTACTTGTCTCATATGTAATAGTTACAGCATAGGCTTTGCACCCTTTCCTGACTGCTCTTTTGAGTTGTAAGGCAGAAATCTGCCTAATTACAGTTTTCCTAGGAATACCCTTAACTGTTACTGGTAGTTCATTATTATTTATGCACGTAAATGTTTTATCAAAACAGTTTAAAACTACCCTGTGCTGTTATAACCAATCCATACCAATCAATAAGTCATACGAGCCAAGTGGCAGAACATTTAGCTTAACAGTAGTTTTAAAATCATTCATAACTAAAGCACATTATTTCACATAGCAGGTTACTTTCCTTTTTGCCCCAGTGGCTAATTGAACTAACCAGGAGCTATCAAACTTTTCAACAGTCAATTTACACCTTTCTACTATCTGCGGTGAAATGTAACTAAGACTAGCACCTGGATCTATTAAAATAGTTACAGGGGTTTGGTTAACCATACCTTCTACTTCCACCATGGAAGTCTGATAATCCACTTGGCGATTCTCCAACGCTGCATTGATTCGGGGAATGGTCCTTGCAAATTCTCCAATAGTCATTTCATCCTGCAAAGTATGAATATTGTTGTTTGGATTTTTCCAATTTGGGCAGACCGAAGCATAGTGCGGGCCATTGCACTCCCAACACTTAACAGGCTCCTTCCGTTCGAAATTCTTAGTGAAATTTCCATGATTGATTGAAGCTTCCTTGCCCTTGAAGTTATTGGAATTATTGGGATTATTAGAAGCACCATTTTTGTTTCCTTGGAAGTTCTTACCATTAGAATGATTTCTGTTCTTGTTATTCCTGAAATTTTTCTGGGGTACAAACTCATTTTTCTTGAACTCAGGCTGATTACTATTCTTTTTAGCCTTCTAGTTGGCTATACCTTCTTTCTTTTTGTTCTGTTAAAAACAGAAATTTGCCTTTCTCATGGCTTCTTCCAGAGTCCTTGGGTTATCATACTCGATTATGTCCTTGATATGATATGGCATGCTGCTGAGAAACCGCTGTACTTTAGGTTTTTCATCAACTAAATAAGGCACATACCTTAACAGACTTAAGAATTTACTATTTAAGTCCTTCATAGTCATGGATCCTAACTTTAACTCGTAAAATTCTTTCTCCCTTTCTTCATAGTATTGTTCGGACAGAAATTTCTTCTTGAAGTACCTTTTAAAGGTACTCCAATTAACTTCTTTTTCTTTGATCCCCTTTACTCTTTTCAGATATTGCCACCATATATCTGCCTTTCCAGAGAGATTATAGATGGCCATTCTCGCCTTCAGCTGATTTGAATAGTTGTATATCTGAAAATATTTCCTCATCCCAGATAACTAGGACTCTGCCTCTTCCCCTTTTTCAGTCTCTCCATTGAAAGTTGGGGGCTTTATTTTTTTGAACTCCCCGGAAATCTCTTCATATGGCCTGTAATTTTTCTTTCTGTTATACAACTCAGCCTCACTACTGTCACTAGTAGTGTAGTAGCTTTGTTGTTCCTTGAGCCCTTCATATGATGAGCTACTTTCAGCCTTATCCAGTTTCATCTTTTTAGATCCTTTCTGAAGACTAGCTTCCTCAGATTCGGATCTTTTACTCCTCCCTTTTGTCTGGAATTTTTCTATCAAGATTTGGTTTAACTCCTCCTGAGTCTTTAATATCCTCTCGTTATCCTTCTTGACTGATTCCATTTTAGTCTTTAAATCCTTTATAGTCTGTATCAGCTCTAAAGAGTGGGCAGTTATCTCTTCTAACACAGGCTCTTTAGACATCTGTCTTGTCTCAGTGTTTGGAGACTCCTCCTCAGCATATTCTCCTAACTTCTCCATACCTGCCTGTTGGATTCAGAAAAATAAATTTTCTTCTTTTTACATAAAACAAAAATACAGGTTAGTACATTATTTTTTTACTGTTCTGTGGAAACTAGTTGGGCCACATCAAGGCCTAGTGTTTGAACCATGCTCTGATACCACATGTCAAAACCCCAAATTTTCCAAAAAAATTTAAAATTTTTAAATTTACAAAACATTAACGTAAAGCAGTTTAACTAACATTAATTACTTATATGTTAACAGCTTGCTAATGATTTCATCACTTGGTTACGTTTAGTTATAGAACAGATCTTTCAGTTTACTGACTTTTGTTCCTCTTGTGACCATAAGGTGAAACTGTCATGCAAAACTGGGCTTACTTAGCTTTCGAGCTAACACAACGGTTTTCACTTTTCTTACAGATATACAGGTAAGAGGTTGTGGTGCTGCATTTCAAAATTCTAAAGTATTTACTATAAGTTCGTCGTAAGAGAAAAAGCTTGAAAGAAAGTAAGAGAATAATCCATGTCAACTTATGTTAAGGTATATTTAAACTGGTTCCTTTCTAGCAGAAGTAATTTATGTTCCTGTTGATCAATCACCTTCTCTATTCTACTACAGTTGTAATTTATACAAAAGTATCTTATTAACTTTTTAAAATCAGAGTAAGAGAGACAGAGTTATGAAATCTATAGTAAGAATCCAAATGTGAACAAAGCATTACAAGTCAAGTGAAAACTGATAAGGGGTTTCCTGTATTACTGCAAAGGTATGGCCTATCCTTGCCAAGTCCTCACTTATTATTGAGGATATCACTTTAAGTAAAAACATCGTCTCCACATGGTAAATACTACTTTCTTGTCTTTTAGTAACTTTGTACTACAGTTTCTAATTTAATCTTTGTAAATAAATCATTTGAGAGATTACAAGTAGAAAGGAGATTATACCTAGCTTTCTACCTTTATGCCTTCCTTTATGAACTTCTAAACTATGCTAGCAAATAAAGGAAATTTAGCTTATAAAAGCTAGAAATCATTGAATAGTTCTATAATACTTATCATAGCCTTTGAGCTTGGAATTAAACATAAGACTAACAGTTTCAAGGGTGATTTTTACACTACTGAAAAGTTATTACCTTAAAACAAGGGATGATTTTAAGGCCAAAGGTAAAACAATAAATGTGACCCCAAAGATTACCTAGTTTGCATTATTAACATTCTATGGTCTTTATGCTTTTACCCTTTTTACTTTCTTTAGGAATTAGGGCACCTTATAAGATAGAGGGAAGGTTTACATTAGAAATGCACCAAGGTAAATTTCTTTAATACTATCAATCACAAACAACCCTCCAATGTAAATGCTATGATACAAAGGTTATGATTTCCAATCAAAACACTTTCCAACCACCGATCTTTATAAATATTAAGGAGTCGTTAAAGATTTACTATGATTTCCATGATTATTAAAGTAGAGTGGAGAATAATGAATAAAATCATTTGCATGCAGCGTAGGTTGAAGAATCTCGCACCAAGACTTTGGATAATCTTTGATCATACTAATGATTGGGAAAATCATTCCTCCATTGAGTTGTTGGTTGAACTATATAACAAAACCCACTCTGCATTGATAAATTTAGCAGCTATCGTGGCAATGCCACAGCCATACACTGCGTGGATAAAAGAGCTGTTTGTTAACCCTACCTTTCATTATCTCCATCTCCTTCGGTGCTGGTTGCTCTGCGACGGTGCCCTCTGCGTTGCCTCTCTTCTGCAAAGTATACTCTGGCTTGTCCTCTGATAGTGGCTCATTCCACACGTTGCTATTTCTGTTTAGTCGTTCTCTCCTCCATTATTCCTTTCTCTGCCATACTGAATCGAACCCTTGCCAGTGCTAATGCCTCCCTCCATAGTTTTGATGGTTGGTCCTACTGTATTTGCATTCCATGCAAGGTTGAGAGTTATTCTTCCTTTTTCCCTCCTTACAGTAGTGTTAACTCCTTGCGCTATTAGTTGTGACGTGGTTACCAGCGATCATGCCTCCTCATAAGAACAGGTAAGCAAAATAAAGAACTTTAAACTTTGCTTAACTGTTTGTTCTTAACTTTAGGTTTTTATTGCAGGTTACAGCATTCTAATAATGAGGTTTATTCTTTTTGCTTACAGGTTCTTCAATCTCCAACGTACGCGGCCTTGGGTGTAAAGACTTGGGCAGCAGGCTGCAATTCCTGGTAAGCCAGGTTACACCATGGCTTGTTCTCCTTATGGTTTACGTTGGAACCTTCGTGGGTTGGCTTTAAGAAGCCTGAAACCCTTACGGCCTTGGTTTGATCTTATAAACTGCTGGTTAAAAGAAACAGTGGAAGAAACCCCTACCCTATGTGAGGGTGTTACGGCTTAGGCCGATGTTGTAATTATTAGTTTCCTTTTGTGTTTTAAATACTGTAAATATAAAGAAGTACTGGCTGTAAGCCTGTCTATGGATGAGGTTACGACCTCGACTTCTTGTTTTCTTTAGCTGTACTCTTGAATAATCAGGGTTTTCACCTAGAGTTTTATAATATAACTTATTATAATGTTTTCCTGTATTTTTTGGTTTGTTTACCGCATACATTTTAAATTTATGCTCTGTATAGGAATAAACAAAATATAGGCTTATAACAGCCTATATTGTTAATTTATAAAATGGCTATAGGTGAAAATATTGTCTTATCTCTTAGTTATTATTTTATTTGCATAAGCTGGAATTTATAGGGTTAAACCCTAATTTTTACAGTTTAAGAATCAGTATAGTTTCTTAATTCATTATGTGTTAAAATATAAACTCTATTTGTAATTGTGAGTAAATAAATGGTTATTACCATATTGGTTAAGCTCGATGTTCGAGCAGTTTACTATTCTATTATTTACCTTTGTTTTAAATTATGCAACTAAGTTATTTTACTATAGATAAATCCTTTTATAATGTTACTGTCACGGTTATGTACCTGGGTTATACCTTGATTTACTTATTATATTTAACTTGTTAAGTGATATATAGGGTTTATACCCTTAAGCTATATAGGTTCTTATATTTTGCTTTTAATTTATTTTAACAAAGTTTCTAGAAATGTCAAGTTATCCTGTAAAACAGAGTATATTTAACTCAGGATTGTAATTTAAACAATATTGACATTCCTTAAGTTTAAAAGAATAATATCTCTATGTTGGATAATATGAAAGTATAATATTATTATAACGATAATACTTACTAATACAACATAATGATCATGTCTTTATTGGAGTATTAGATTCTCCATATGTATACCTTTGTTTATTTTATAGCATATAGAAGATAGCATTATGCTGTTTTACTTCCTGTATTGATATGTTGTTACTTAAAGAGTTCTGATAATATTTAATCTATTTGTTAAATTAGAATATTACTTATGAAAATAAAAATAAATCGAATAACACTTCTTATGATCTATATTATATAACCATATATATAGTAGCATGCATTTATAGTCCATAAAAGATAGGGTTACCAGTCTAAATAATGTTTGAAATTGGTTTAATAAAGAAAAGGAAAAGTAAAGAAAAAAATAACATTAATGTAATACATCAGTTCTAACTAGTTTGCTTGATTATAGATTTAAATCTACATTTATTTACTTCTACATTCAGTACTGTTATTTGGACATAACCAGTTAAATTATTTTTAAACTAGAACGAAGAAATAGTAATGTTTTCAATACAGTAGAATGAACTAAGGTAACCTTAATCTATCTGCTTCGATAATAAGACTACTGAAACGATTACTGTACAAAACTAGTTTTATCTGTAAGCATGAACAGCTATCAGTAAAAACAAACATTCCTTCTGATGATATGTAAAGAAACAAATGTCTAATTTATAATCTCATCATACATCTTTCTATAATTTCTACCTCTGTGCTGGAGTACGGTCTGGTAGCCCAGATGTGGAAAAACACAGTAGGTCTTTATTTTTCATCAACAGGTTCAACTACTAATAAATTAGAACAATTACATCACTAACCAGCTAATTCTTCTGTCAAATAATACAAGCATAACATTCGTCCATTCATACTCATTAAACATAAATAGATAAGTGACAGAACCTCTTTGAACTGGGACAACAACAGCAATGGGAGGCCGTTCCTCCCTACCAACTCCTGGAGAGCGCTCAGACAGCGACTCCTTAGGACCCCCGAGCTTGCTCTGGTCTCCTTGGCTAGAACTAGGTGCAGCAAAGTCAAAGACCAGTCTTCAAACTCAGTATTAACTCAAAATTTATCAGTAAGTTCTCCCAGCTAAAAAGTTGTAATAAACCAAGTTACTGCAGCAATCCTCTCAAACAACTTCCTTACTGTTTTTCCCTCTTTCCTCAATGAATTTCCTGAATAACATTCACCTCAATGAATTCTCTCTGGAAAAATATCTGAGCAGCCTCAGCTCTCTTCATTGAGTACTTTTAAAAGATTGCCTAGGTCTTTTTGGGTTAGTTGTCATTTAATGAGCCACCTGCTCTGATCCCACTTTCTTGGGGAATCATGACCCCAAATATAGGGAAGTTGCCACCTGCAACTTAGGAAGTGTTTGAGGATGCTGCCACTTGTCTTTTTTCCCTCCACCTAGTTCCATCCACCAGTTTGACTAGTAACCTCTTTTTAACAGCTCTCCCATGCTGTTGTCTCCATAATTTATTTATTAATAATAAAATATTATTAATTACATTCCACTTTTGTTGACTCTGTTGAGTCATCAGTTCCTACTTAGCATTAATTTTTAACATAATGTCTCAGGAATATAATAAAACAATTAACATTAATTTACAAAATTGGGGTATCTGACAGTTCTCCTGATCCTTTGTACCTGCAGCATCAACCTTTTTGTGTGGGTTCCCAAAATCCATGGCCTGATCTTTCACCAGCGTCATGTCCCTCAATAGAACCAGGTCTGTTTACCTCCCAGTGACCTTCTTGATTGAAAGATCCTTCCATGTACTTGGGGACATGATCATAAGGAACGTAGCAGCCTCCAGAGAAATATGTCTTCTACTTGTCTTGGGAAAATTTCTCAAGAAACAACCCCTATTTCTCACAATTGGGTTGGTTTCCAAAGGAACCATGTACAATGCGCTCTCGGTAGTATTCAAACAACATACTATGTTCTTGTTGCTGGGTCTCAAAAACCCAAATTTCATTTCTCAGAATTGTCCCAACATGGGCGTAGTCATCTTTATTAACAGAGATGGACATGCAGAACATCTCCCCTTGATACCAAGTCCTTGAGTTTAGGATGTATGAATAGGTCCTGATTCCATGGCCCACAGGATCCCCAACTGTGTCACTAGGCATGTAATCCTCGTTATCGTCCTCATATTCGTCACATATCGGCATGCCACAATCTCTCTCGAGGTCACCACGTACACGACTCGCAATAGGTTGGTCACAATCTTGAGGGGGCGGACTAATGAAACTGGCTACCTTTCCTTCCCTTGGCAGATATTTTTTCCGTATACTAGGGGACAATGCAAGTTGCCAAGGGGATCTCTCCTCTGTCTCATGCATCTCTAGTCAGCCCAACTCCTTGGCATTTTCATTAGTACTTCCCTGGTCCATGCTCCTGCCCGATAATTTGAAGTTTTCTTTGATGTCCAACACATTCAAGCAAACATTCTATGTAATGATGTTGATTTCCTTTCCAATATAAATGAAGACAAATTAGGAGGAAAATTAGACGCATAATGCAGCTTCACTACACCCTCCAAGGGCTGGATTTATTTGGGCATGTCATAATAGAAACTTGCAAAACTTCTGTTGAAACTTGACATAGCTTCATCTCTGCATTTCCTCATAGAATAGAACTTTGAGAGAACTTGGTCAAATGTACTCATGTCACCCCAAAAATATAGGAACATACAAGAAAATTCCTCCCATGTATTGATGGATTCCGGATGCAACTACCTAAACCATTTCTTGACGCAACCTTGCAAAGATTGGGAAAAATCTCTCATACAAACATCATCGTGTTCTATCTCAAAATATCAAAAAAATATTCAAAGGATTGTAAATGTTGTTTAGCTCTAAGGCCTTCAAACTCCCCCACCCAATTGTGAAAACTTGGTTCTAGTAGTTACCCATTGAAAGATATCTCGGGTGATACTACATCTACATTGTAGGTGTTTCTGACTAAGATCTGCTTTGTCAGGTCGATATCTTGGGCTTTGTTGTGCTAATAAAAAGGGACTGAACTTGGGTCAGGGTCCTCAGAGGAGGGATAAAATCCAACATAGATAGAGAGAGGAAGGGGGGTTTTAGTGGTAAGGGGAGATATAGGGATGTGTGTGAGAGAGAGAGAGAGGAGGGGGGGCGAGGTTAGTGGTATGGGGTGACCTATGGATGTGTGTGGGTGACTCTGTGGGTGTGAGGGAGAGATGGAGAGAGAGAGAGAGAGGGTGTTGGGGAA
>LPNX010809472.1:0-40687 GCA_001517045.1 Pseudotsuga menziesii | reverse complement strand
AACCTGCGCATCACTTTGTGAGCGCTCCCTGCATTTTGACCACCCTGCATTTAGTTAGGCACTTGCATATCATTTCTTTAAGTCAAAATACAAAAACTCGGTGCACCGGGCCGCAACCGGTAAACCCTTTAATTTTGTTTCTTGACCTATGGTAGCCGGACCGCAAACCGGACGGATTCCTTATTCCAAACAGTCAGTGGGCTAGTTGGGAACGCTGATTGGGGAGAATCCCTTACTATTGCCACCTGCGAATTTCCAGGCCTCAACACCCCCATATTCTATGCCAAGCAGAATTAGGCAAGGAGGGACTGCTTGCTCGACGAAAATCCCCCTGAAAGAAATAAGGAAAATGGTCATATAAACCCAGTCAGGAAGGATTGCTTGCCTGACGATAGGAGGGTTGTCCTCGCTCTCGGAAGAGCCAACAATCACATAATGGAGAGCAAGGGGTGAAACAGTTCATGAGGAGCCCAGAATAAGGCACAGAGTGGATCAGGTGTGTTTCCTGTCTTACAATGATGCACGCCCGAGATGACATTTAATATCTTCGTGTAGAGGAAGGATATTGACTTGGCAACGACAGATAATACATGTGATTTCAATAGAAACCCACGTGATGCAACACCTCCTCAGAGCTCATATGAAAGAAACAACATTACTCAGTGCTCACATTAATGAAACAGATTTTCTCATCCACCTAATAGAACACCATAGTTCCCATAAGCGTCGGTATGAACAAGACAGCAGCACCCTATTAAGGGTATCACGTAATACTAAAAAAGAAAGTATCACCGAATGGACAAAATGAAAATGAACGGGCGATTGGCCTTAGACACCACAGGATCGAAGCACCAAGTTCACTGAAATGTTGCAGCGATTCTAGCTATTGTGGCTCCCAAAGCTCCAACCTTGTATATAAGTCGTCTAAAATTCTTTGTACCTAAATACTATTCCATGGATGAAAATACAAAAATTTATCATTTCAGTCCGTGCAGGAACATCATTTCCAATTTCTTGGGTTCACATTGGTGCTCTTCCTCATCCGAATTCTGCAAAAAAACATTTCCACGGAGCAGCGAGTTTGGTTGTGACCAGCTGGTGAGCATGGTACGAGTTACCAATGCTGTCCTGTGGGATTGGAGCTCTAATTACCCTTTATCTCGGTCATTGTTGGGTATAGGTTGGGACCTTACCCGTTAACCTTAAATTGGTGATATGGTGAATGGTATTGGACGAATCTTAGTGGGAATCCTGTGAGGGGGCGAAGGGTTCCTCTCATTTTACATTTTGCCTTTTAAAATCCCTCCTTTTTTTGCAGTATAAGAAGAAAGGGATAGTGCTCAATCAATACAATACAACCCTCTCTCTACATGAAATCGTTAGACAATCGCAAGTGACACCCACCCAAAGGGAGAGGGGAAATACCCACAAAGGTATCAGGTTAGGTGACATGATCGATAGAAGAGATAGATAAGATCCCAAGCAGGTGTCGCAAGTTCGAGAGGCAGCATGCGGCAAGGTCTTCGCAATAAGGTCGATGAAAGATTCAGTTTCAAGTTTAAAGATCGGTGGAAGGAAGGTCGGAAAGTAGTTGAAAGGTCGAAGGTAAGATATCGAACGCAGTCGGTAAACCAGCAGCAGCCGGCTTCCTGCCTCTAGCGATAAATCTTGACAAAATAAAATATATATTATCACTATCCTATTCAAATAGGGCATTTATTATCTTTTTCTTTAATTTTTATTTCAAATAAGGCAAGTAGATAGAATAAAGTGGCAAAGTTCCAAGCACCTAACCTTAAAAGAATCAATGGGAGTGAAGCTCCTCCCCTCAAAGTGCTACTTTAATATTAAAATTAAATAAATATTAAATTATATTTAATAATGTCTATATATTATAAAGGTGAGTTCTAAATATCTAACTTTAAAAAAATTAAACAAAATATTAAATATCTAACTTCTCTCTTCATAGTGTAGAATTACTTAATCTATTATAATTATAATTAAAAAACATTAAACTAATAGTTAAGTTTCTAGTTATATGTAATAGTTAAACTAATACTTATCCAATATAAAATGTTTAAAAGATTTAAAATAAAAACTATAATGTTAAATATCTAACTTCTCTCCATAGTTTAGAATTACTTAATCTATTGTAATTATAATTAAAAAACATTAAACTAATAGTTAAATTTCTAGTTATATGTAATAGTTAAACTAATGCTTATCCAATATAAAAGACTTAAAATAGAAACTATATCAGCCATTGCAATTAAAATAAAAGTGTTGAATTTAAAATTTAGATAAAAAAAAGTCTACCCAAGATTCTAACATATATACTTATACAAAGGTGACTAAATTATAGTCCATTTACATAATAAAATATATATTATTAAAACATATATAAATGTACATAAATTAACCTCCCCCAATCTAACATTAATCGCTACTCACTACATCCAAGGCATTGTAACATTCCCGAGACGACGATCTACCGTTCGGAGTGGGATATGGGCAAACCAAAACGCCCTGTTTTCTCCCACCGGGGTTTTGTAAAACCGCTCCATCCCTCCAGCTGCTGTCGCTGTCCTCTGCCCCATCGTCTGGCCTGGTGTCAACATCAAATCATGTCTGCACCTCAGCGTTGTCAACATTAAGACTGGACTGCTGCCAGGCCTTACTATTACTATTTTTTGTCCTTTCCCGTAATGAACCAGTGCCGGAAAAAGGCATTAATGCGAATGAAGTGCCAATCCTGTCAGCGTTAAATATGTCATCTCCATTTTAATTTGAATTTACTGAACGCGCTAAAGATGGTGGCTTGAAGCATTAATATTTTAATTATATACTTTTGTAAAATTTTAAATTATTTTTATTAGTAAAAAGCTTATTTAAATAACATATTTGTTTTACAAACTATGAATGGATATTTTAATTAAATAATTTTAATATTTTTTTGGATTATGTTTTAATTTTTAAATATATAATATTTTTAATATATATGACTTCCTAATAAATATTAAAATTATTTTAATTAATAAAAGCTTGTTTAAATAATATTTTTTTATAAGTGTGGAATAATATTTTAATTAAATAATTTTATTACATATGTAGCTAAATTTTATTATTTTTAATGTATATAAATATACAATTTAATTTGAAGTAATTAAATGCATTAAGTATTGTATAAAAATTTTATTTTAATGTTTTAATTATATATAAAAGAGGGAGCAAGATTGATTTAGGAGTGTTTATATATATATAAAAGAGAAGTTTTCATTGGTAAATTAACTTTGTTAAAAATGTATAACTTGTTTTTACTAAATTAGGTTTATTATTAGATTTTCATTTAAATGTTAGGAATAAAAATAAATATTTTTTAACTTTATTTATTTATTTATAAGTAAAATAAATTATTAATACTATAATGAAAAATAATGATAACTTTTTATTTAAGAGGTTGTTTTATTTAGTTATTATCAATGTTGATAGGAATTCCGCTATTTTCATGTTATTCACAAATATGGAGAAGTATACTTTAGGTTTCTCTACTAAAGTGAAACAAGATGTAGAAAACATTTTTAACTAATTGAATACATTGAGTTTCATTTACACGAAATGCATTTTCCTATACCACTTACAAGTATAGAAAAAAGGTCAAGAATTTCTCAATACCATTTAGATCATAATTTACAAACACCTCACTTATAACTTGAAAATACTTATAACTCGAAAATATTACTGAGGTTTACATTTTGTTTTAAAATGTTGAATTTAAGTCATGAAATCAATCTTATTATAAGAACTCTAATCATTTGAATATGTTATTGTTAACATAATGCTAAACTAGGGGTTGGTTTAATTGGTCATTGCTCGTTAATATAATGTTAAACTAAGAGTTGGTTTAATTGGTCATTGCTAGTTCCATGCTAGTTAGTATCTAGTTGGAATCCATGTAGATTAGGTATGGTAATCTACACCTACATGTTTACTAAAAATGTTATACCCAAATGTGGAGAAACATTTATTGGATTTTTTTACAAAAAATTCTTTAAAAAAAATTAATCATAATCAAATAAATAAAACTTTTATCAATTTTTTCATACTATATATTAGCATTAACCATTAAACATGTTTTGGGGGGGAGTTTGTATGTGTATCTAGATCTTAATTAAATTTGAATGAGCCTTTATACAATCTTAGTGTAAAGCTTTTGTATGTTTTTCGGGAGTTCTCATGATGTTGAGTAAACCAAGACAAGGATTTTGAGTGTTGCTTGGGAGTTCTCATGATGTTGAGTAAATCAAGACAAGGGTTTTGAGTGTTCTTTGGGAGTTCTCATCAAATTGGATAGATGAATATTTTTTTATTTATTTGTCGAGAAAATAAAATCAATTTAAAAATATAGCACTTTAATTTGATTTATTATAATATTTAATTAGAGTTATTTTGTTATTAAGTGTAGATTTTAAAAGAGCATATATTTATGTTGACTCTATATCTACTAAATATTTAGAGAGATCAAATTTTTGGAGGTGTAAATTTAATCTACTTTAGTTTTTATAAATTTAAATTTAAGATGGATTGTGATGTTGGCTATAGTTGCCACATCAACATTACCCATAGATCAATTTTTTTACTTTTGGTAATTAAATTACATTACATAATATAGAGCACCTTTGGAATTAAATAATTAAAATTAGTCCATTGGATGTAGCTTGGGTGGTTGCGAGGAATGATTGTTACCCTCAATTCTTGTAAGTGACATGATGCTCATTTTAATAAAAAATGCCATAAGAAAATTGATAAAATTCACAAAGGCAAGTTTGTCCACAAGTTGTTTGGGATTAGGTGTACTTGTGGAGCTGTAGGTGTCCAAGAGTAACACACTTGTGGATTTCATTAATGATTTTACCAAATTCAAGGTTTTTTTAACTATATCTCGTCCAAAGAGTTGGTTGGCAGTTGGTAATCTTGGGGGAACATGGTTTTCTTTCTCCCATGGTTTTGAAGTTCTCTGTATATATATAACAACAACTAGTGATCTTGCTCAAGGTTGGGAAGCCGATATTTTGTTTGAAATTATATTGAGAGTTTGCTTGGGTAATCTAGCCCTTACCAGTAGTAGGGAGACGTGCCCCTATGTTCATGTGATTAAGGAGTGAAGCACTCAAATTCATTCATTGAGTTTTTCTGCAATTATTTACATTCATATTTATCAGATCTGTGTGGTGGTAGCAAATCATTTGCTACAATTTATATGTACTAGAATATACAATTTATATGCACCAGAATATACACTAGTGTATATGCCTAGTGTACAATACAGTATATACACTAGTGTTTATAACTAGTATATATATATATATATATATATATATATATATATATATATATTAAAATATATAGTACACTAGGATATATACATTAGAATGATGTACACTAAATATTCATATAGGATATACATTAGTGTGTATTCCTATTATACATACACTATTGTATATCATAATATTGTATATCACTAAAGTATCATCGAGATCCCTCTTTCCAAAACATTTAAATGAATTCTACAAAAATAAATATTCAAACATAGAGACACCAATATGGCCCACCACTTGAGTTTACATATTCAAACAAGGAAAATGGCCTTTGGTACGATGATATCCTCATTTACTTATTCTCAAGCAAGGATGATTTTAAGGAACCATACTTATTTAAAAGTGTATAAATGTTGGCGAATATTACCAATTCTTAAAATGCCAACTATAAAATGATTGGCGATATTTTTCAAAAAATATTTTAATTTCCAAGGATTTTATATCGTTTATATAATAATTTGGTGATTTTTAGGGTGAAAAATTTTTACCCCATCAAAATTGGGTGAAACAAGGCTTCAAAAAATGCATAATGGCGAATGTTTTTTGGGAGAAAAACATGGAAAAATAGCCCACTGGACTAAAATTCGCCCCTAAAATTATCCTTGTTCTCAAGATTCTTAGATGTCGAGTATATGTACACATTCTAAAAGAGAAGAGTACCAAGTTGGATCCTTCCAGAAAGAAGGGAATATTTGTTGGCTACTATGAAGTCTCCAAGGACTTCAGGATATACATTTGAGGATTCCATCATATAGAGATTAGTAGGGATGTAACATTTGATGAAGAAACAACTCTTAAGAAATCCAAAAGGTGTCAGCTTGAAGAAGTACATGAAGAGGATGTACCTCCTGGAAAGGTAGAAGTTGAACCCTCTCCTGAAATAGTAGCATAAGAAGATCATGATATGATAGAACCTCAGGAACCCCCTACTATGGATATATCTCGAAAGATAAAACCTGCTTGGGTAAGAGAATTCATACAAGAAGCAGAGAAGTATGGAGTTACAGAAAGGTCCACAAGAACAAGAAAGAGATCAAAGCCATTCTCCAACTATGTAGCTTTGATGTGTGATATTGTAGATCAAGAACCTACCAGCTACAAGGAAGCTGTTCAGAAGAAAGAATGGGTAGAAGCAATGATGAAAGAATACCAGTCAATAATGAAGAATGATGTTTGGGATATAGTACCCAAACAGAAAACAAGAGTGTGGTATCTTCCAAGTGGATCTACAAGATAAAACATGCAGTTTATGGGAGTATTGAAAAATACAAGGAAATATTTGTGGCTAGAGGATTCTCTCAGAAAGAGGGAATTGATTATGAAGAGACATTTGCGCCAGTAGCAAGGTACACTTCCATTAGAACCATCATGGCATTTGCTTCCATGATGAAGTGGAATCTACACTAGATGTATGTGGAATCTACTACCACCCTAATTGGATTTGTCAGAAACAAGTAACATTACCCCACCAAGTAACATTACCACACTTCAAACAACCATGCCTAACCTCCCAAGAGTATAATATTTATTTGTGTTGTAATATGCACACCATTACAACAATTTAAGAACTAAGTATGGGTCATAATCCCTTGACCATGCTTGTGATAAGAAACTCAAGACTTATGCCCTAAACGTAATTTTTAAGGCTTGAGTTCCATGAACAAGGCATCTAACCTGCACATAGGACCTCCATATGTGATCTTTTGCATCTAAGAGAGAATATGAAGTGCATTAGAATGCTTTTAGCACTAGAAACGGATCCATAGACATGGTTGAGGGAGGAAACCTAGTCCTTAGGCCCTAAAGGAATCCTATAGACATATAGATCCAAGAAAAACACCTCGCACCAACACACATGATCTCTTAAGGGTATCCTCAACCATTAAGTTGGGATATGGGTGTGATTAGGAATTTTTTAGCATTAGGTACGAGGGATAATGTGTTAATCATGGTTGGTAGAGAAAGCTATAATTTTAGGTTGTAAACCATCTCTTAGGGCTCAAGGTCCATGAATGACACCTTGAATCACCATATATGACCTCTCAAGTTGATATTTTTCATTTGAATGGGGATATGGGAACCATTAGGGGTTTATAAGTACTATGTATGTGTCTTGGGGACTTAGACATAATAAGGGGAGGAAACCTAGGCCTTAGCCCCTAACATATGATTCTAGGATTCTAGAGCCAAGAATGATGTGTTGAACAACCTCACACATCCTTCCATGGTATCATTTACCTTGGAATGGGGATACTAGTGCCATTAGAACATTTTTAGCACCAAGTAAAAGTATTAGGCCCCTTGACATGGGTGGGGGAAAATGTTAGAGTTTGTAATTTTTAATTCAATTAGGTTAGATCTTTAAAATGAAAGATAAACAAGAAAAACAATACACCAAAACAAAAAGATTTTTCTTGGGGAAACCATAAAGGAGAAAACACCGCAAATTCTTCATAATAGTTCCGTCACTTAGTACAATGTCAAACCAAGATAGAATACCCAAATATAAGATGTATTCAACAACTTCTTCTTCTCCTTCACCAACACACTTGTCTTTCTTTCTCTTGAGTGAACTTGCTTGATCTAATGTGTGTCCAAATGAGGGAGGACACCTCCCTATTTATACTTTGCAAGTGACTGACCTTAAAACCTAATTGGGTCGACTTCTTAACCTAACAGGGCCGAATTCCCTCTAACATACAACAGAGTTTTTACCTCGATATTGTAACATGACCAAATACAATAATAACATCGCTAGCCAGAGGAAAAACATCTCCGATGGAGGTACAATAAAATATAATAATAATATATAAAATAATATCTTCTAAAGTTACGTTTACAACAATACTCCCTCTTAAATAGGAAGGTATTCTTTCGACCCATTCATCATCACACATGGACATAGTATTTGAACATCGTCATCATCACTGGATCATCATTGTCGGATCATCGTCGCCAGATCATCATCATTATTGCATCAATTCTCATCTTGTCAACCATTGACTGGTGACACCTCTCAAACCTAACCGTCCTTAGAATTTCTGTAGAGCCAACCCTGTTTCATGTTGGATGTAGGCCTAGATCCCATCTAGGGATTCATCAACATATTTGTACAGTGCCAACCCTTTTTCATGTTGGATGTACATCATACAGTGCCACTCCTTTTTCATACTAGATGTACCTTGTAGTGCAAGTCATGTTTGATATAGGATGCATATCTCTGCAATGTCACTCTTGTTTCATCCTAAATGCCTTATCAAACCATGTTTGACTTTAATTTGACCATAGTAAACCATGGTTGAATTTTAATACATTATGGTTAACCATGGTTGACTTTAGTGAACTATAGTTGGCTATGGCTGGCATTTTTAAGGTAAGGTTAAGTCATGGTTGATTATTATTTGACCATGGTTGACTTTAGCGAACCATGTTTGGCTTTTGTTAACCCTATTCGACTTTAGTTTGACAATAGTTAATCAAGGTTGACTTTAGAGAACCATGTTTCACTTTAGTTAACCATGGTTAAATATATTTACCCTGTTTGACTAAGTTTTAGCATGGTTGACTATGGTTGACTTTAGTGAACCATGTGGCCATGGTAACATAGTTTACCATGATTAATTATTGTTTAATCATGTTTGAATTTAGTTAACCATCATTGAATTTAATGAACCATGGTTGATTTTGGTTAACCATGGTTGAGTTGAGATACCAATGGTTGACCATGTTTCACTTAGGTTAACCATGGTTTACTTTAATCAACCATAGTTGACTATGGTTGACATTGGTTACCAAATATTAAGTCATGGTTGACTACTATTTGACCATGGTTGACTTTAGTGAACAATGTTTCACTATGCTTAATAATGTTTGACTTTAGTCAACCATGTTTCTTTAATCATATTTGACTATGATTTGACCATGGATGAGGAAGGTTGACAATATTTACCATGGTTGACAAAGTTTGACCATAGCTAGCCATGGTTGATTTCAGTGAACCATGTTTGACTTTGATTAACCATGGTTACTTTAGCTATGCATGGTTGACACTAATGAACATGGTTAGCTATGGTTGATATTGGTTACTCAAGTTTAAGTCATGGTTGACTATTATTTGACCATGGTTGACTTTAGTTCTCATTATGGTTAACTATGTTTGACTTTAGTTTAACCATAGTCAACCATTGTGGGCTTTAGTGAACCATGTTTGACTTTAGTTAACAATGGTTCATTAATCATATTTGACTTTGATTTTACCATGGCCAAGGAAGGTTGAATATAATTCGTTCATCAAGCATTATGTTGCATTGCAACATTATTTAAGGGTTATGTCACAATGGGACATACCTTTATGTCAAATTAGACATAACCCTTGCTCAAAATTGCAATGTGACATAACCCTTGATGAACTTCATAATGCGACACAACACCTACTGAATGTCAAATGCATCACAACCATTGATATTGCAATGTGACACACACACAAACATAGTGGATAAAATTAATGTCAAGTTTTTAATACTCTTTAATAACATTAATATTATTCAATAAGTGTTATCTTGAATTTGATGTAAGTGACATACCCCATTGCAACGTCCATAAAGGTTAGTCACATTGCAACATTCATCAAACGTTACATTGCATTGAAACATTATTTAAGGGTTATGTCGCATTGCAACATTTATCAAGGGTTGTGTCACATTGCAACGTTCATCAAGGATTGTGTCGAATTCAACATTAATAAAGGGTAATGTTGTATTGCAATGTTCATTAAGGGTTATGTCCCATTATGACATTCATAAGGGTTATGTTGGATTGTAACATTACTCGACGATTATGTTGGACTATGGTGTTCATCAATTGTTATGGAAAATTTTAACACATAGAACATTATAATATGGTTAAATATCTTTTTTTAATGTTCATTTTAGTTGACTTATGTCAACTTTCTATGTTACTTAATGATTATGTCACACTATGTGGTTCATTAATAATTATGTGACGTTACGAAATTCATCAAGGATTATGTGGCATTAAGACATTCATCAGAGTTATGTGACATTGCAATGTTGGATTGTGACATTGCGACATTGATCAAGGGTTATGTTGCATTGTCACATTTCTTATGGGTTACTTGGCACTGTGAAACTTTTTATATTACTTAAATGGTTATGTCACATTGTGACCTTCATCAAGGATTATATGACATTGTGACTTTCATCAAGGATTATGTGACATCCCAATGTTGGATTGTGACAGTCCTCAATGATTATATCCTATTGAGATTATCCTAAAAGGACATGTTGAAAGTTGACATAAGTCCCTTGATCATGTCATAATGCAACATAACCTTTTATCCACACTAACATAATATCCCTGGAACAAAGAATTAAACATAAAGTTTGAAAAGTGGTATTTTTCATTGTGACATATTGATATAGGAATGTCACATGCAACGCAAATTAAATAGCGTTTTAGTTCAACATTATGTACATGATAACCATGAATGGTTATGACACTTTGAGCTTGGAGAACATTGCAACTCTTGTTGAATATCACATAGCCATATTAATGTGGTTATGGGCTATTGCAACGTTTTGCAATACGAGTCCCATATTATATTCATGGGATTATGTAAATTTGGAAACAAAATTGACAAAAAATAAATACATTATTTGATCACTTATATTACAACATAATATGATAGATTCTAGCTTGACGACTCTTAATGAGGATGTCCAATTACTTGCTTTATTTTCAGAAACAATCATAACAACTACTACAAATTCCTCTACCACGTCAGCAATATTGATTTTCTTCTCCAAAATTTTAACTTCAATTCCATAAGTATCAATCAAATGATGTTACATGGGGACCATCTAGGCAGATTCTCCAACTTTTGATAAAAAAAAATTAATAGTACAACACCACTATTGATTTTCTTCTCCATATTTTTAACTTCAATTCCATCAATATCAATCAAATGATGTTAAATGTAGACCATAACTTCAATTTCATCAGAAACAATTTAATGATGTTAATGCTAAATAGGGATCATAGATAGATTCCCCAAATTTTAACATAAAATTAATAAGCTATGAAGAATATCAAGTTTTATCTTAAACACATAATAGATTAAAAGCAATAGATAAATTTGAAAAGAATAGAGAATTTTTTGAAAGTCTATTTCTACTTCATTGTTAATTATTCCTAAAATTTTGTGAAATATGATCAATTTGAAAAGAATAGAGAATTTTTTGAAAGTGTATTTCTACTTCATTCTCAATTCTTCCTAAAATTTTGTGAAATAAGATCAATTTTAAATTTTAAAATTTGAACAAAATAAAAAGTAATATTCAAGCAAAATATACATCTTCATTTAACTAAAATAAAAGAAAAACAAAACTTTTATTTCAAATTTTAAAATATTTATTATTATTATTATATATAGTATAATAAATTTTATTTGAACTTTTTAAAATAAAGTTATATTAATAAATAATCAAAAACTCATATTCTTCCTAAAATTATTTAGAGAAATCTAGTCAATTTGAAATTTGAACAAAAATTAAAAAGGCTTAAAGGTGCTAAATCCATTTCTATCATTAAATTCTGGATTAAAACATAGTTACTGTTTGTGCCAAAAATTGTTTCCAAGGCTAAAGAAACAAGCCAACACACACTCAAACAAAACTTAATAAAGTAAAATAGGTTTTAGGGTTTCTGATGTATTTTCTTGGTTATAAACTTTGGGAACAAGCAGGGAATACACTCATGAGCAAAATAATAACTAAATCATAAGCAAAAGAAGATAAAGATGCATAATATATTAAACAAGATCCAACAGAACACAATGTTGAGGTTCACTCATAAAAGACAAGCATCACCAGCATATAAACATAAACCAGTAATGAATATATCATTTAAGCAACTAAACAAGCTGAACAATGAAGCCAACACAGAAACTGAAGGTTTAAAAGTGTCATATATCTCATAGTTTTATCATCAAATGCATACAAGAGTTTTGATACTTAACTCATGAATAAGTCTAGAGATCTCCTGAAGCTGGGCCCCAAAATCGAACCCTCTCAATGACTTTCTAACCTCTCTAAATATTGTTCTTTACAAAATCAGTTAGGGATCTAACCCTAACTGCCTTTCATCAACTCGATGAGATAAACTAAAATGTACAATATTACAAAACATGATATTTTCTAAAAATAGTAAACACTAACTAATATGTTTCTCAAAAAGATAACAAATAACTGATTGAACAACTGACTCATAAGTCCTTTGCTACCTCAGCAAGCAAAGTTATACCATCAAGTGCCTAAAATTTCTTCCTAGCTCGCCTCTGCTCCTCTTCCAAGTCAGCTATCCTTTTGGTGAGCTCCTCATTTTTCTGCTGCAAGTCCTTGACTATCTCTTTCAACTCTGTGCATTGCAAGTCAGTGGTTCTTTTTCTCTTTAGAACCTCTTTAGATACTGCTGTCAGCTCCTGGAAATGTTCATTAACATCCTGTAGATCTTCTCTAAGCCTTCTATTTTCCATCATCAGCCCCTCATTGATCTCTTGCATATAGTTCATCTGCTGTTTGTACTGCTTAATAGTTTTCTGCAAGTTTTCCTTATATGAATCAAATGACCTTTCTTTCATAATCTCTTGTTCATAACTAGGCATCCAAGGTATGCCAAACTTCTTAAACATGTCTGCATCTTTGTTTAACAGGTCTGTGAAAATATTAGGAATCTTAGGATCTTTCAGAATACCTGCTTCCCTAAGTATGAGTTCATCTTCATCTTCCCATTCTTGATCTTCAACAGGAGGTACTTCAGCTTTTTCTTCCTGTTGTTGCTCTAAAAGTTCATTTCTTATTTCAAGAAATATGGCAGACAATTGAGGATCGGGTTGGCTTAACTCCTTTACTGACTGTGATGATCCTTTTACTTTTGTAGGATGAGAAGGTGAAGTTTTTGTAGCTGCTGTTTTCTTTCTTCTAATGCTCATTTCATCAATTTCTGGTTCTTTATCTGAGGAAATATCATCCAGGACAGTCACTTTTGGGGTATTCAATCTAGGATTGAGCAGCTTCTTCATGTTCAACCTTAGCTTATTCGTTGGCCTGGTTTTAGGCCTGCAATATGGGGCTATCACTTCAAGTTTTTTCTTCTTCCTATTAGGTTTGACTGTTTTGATTTCTGAAGTGGAGAATTCTCTGCATGTTTCAGCCTTATCTTCAGTTTTAGCAATAGGTTGATCTTCTTCTAATAAATACCCTTCATCATCTGACAGAATGGTAATAGGACTCCTCTGCTTGGTCTGCAACTCCTCTTCATGCACAGCAACCTCCTTTGGAACAGCATCTTTAACTTCATTGGAAAATTTTGCTGGTGTCAAATGTTTCAAAGGCTACACTTCTTCTTCTGTAAACAATGAATACTTTCCTTTAACACCAGCTGAAGGCATTTGAGTTTTAGTCTTCACAAGCTCTGAGTCTCCTTTAGGCTTCACATCCTCTTTGTCTTCAGTTTTTTTCTTTTGTTTTAATTTCCTTACAAGGATTTTCCCTTTATCTGCCTGCTTCTTGATTTGTTGATCTTCTTGTTTCATTTGAAAACTTGACCAGAATACGAAAAAATCCCAAGATTTTCCTTCAGCTTGCAGGACAGTGCTAATGATCAACTTAATTAATCCATGGTGAAAAATTGATTGTGAATAATGGTCTATATGCCATTTGACTCTGTTGGACATCTTTTGTAGGCTTTTGTACAGGAAGAAGGGAAGACTCATCTTGGACACCCCCACCATATGCTGCAAAAATATGAAGTGGTATTTATAAACAAAATCATATCTGCCCTCACATGTTATATAACTCTGCAGGATTCTGATAGGTTCGACCCATTCCCATCTGAAGTTCTAGATTAAAATGCCTTTGTTCCAATTTGGAGTAATATTTGGTAATAAATACTTCTGAGCTTCAAAGGTGAAGGGCAGTTTCTTAAACCACATTTCCCCTTCATTCTTAACTCCTATAGCCTCTTCTATTAGCTCTACTGTCAATCTGAACTTCAAAGTATCAAACACCACCATATCATATTTGTAACATTGTGAAAACCTACAGGAAACTTCAGAATTGTAACCATCTATTTTCTTGAAGAAGTTCAGCCAGCCAGCCTATTGGAAAAGTTCAACACACTCAGGAAGTTTCTCAATCCAAGTTATATCAGTAGGTTCAGCTCTATTCACCTTGCCACTCTTACCCATTTGTCTGCAATAGCTGGAAATTGTATGGCTTCTAGGGTTCGATTGATGACCTGACAGATATTGTTTCTTCTTCAAACCTCACAGGCTTCAATAACTTGTCTTCCTCAATCTTCCCTGAATGATTCTTTTAGTTTACTAATACAGTCACAGGTATAAGTGATCTAGGACCTTCAGAGTACTCCAGCCTACATAATAAACCTTTTAATAATACCAAAATTAAACCTCGAACCCTTCTGGTACCACCTTATGAACAATTTTCTGCACAGTAAAACTCTGCAAATATGATCTCAGCTACAAGTTTCTCAGAGTAACTGAAAACTGTTGATGAAAACTAGGTATTATGCACACTGCTCATTCAAATATTAGACCCTCTTTGTACTGTATAATGAAGATACCTGTGTTGTAATGATAAGAAAAACAACATCATGCTCTGTTCATTTTTCTGTTTCAACTTGACTTCAACACCAAATTAATCAGCTTTCTAGCATGCACTAAAACTAGGTCTTCAGGCTACCTTAAATGTTCGGCCCCTTCACTACATTTTGCTCAAGTAACAGGATTATTTATGAAGTCTGGACATTATAAATTGCACAGTTTTTCACATCACTATACTCTCAAACTTTGACAGGGTCATGCTCAAATGAAAAATTATATTTTTTGATATTCCCTCACCAACACTGCTAATCTTCTTATTTCTTCGACAAACACATTTTTTAAAGCATATATTGACATCTGGCTTAATCAATTTTGATAAAACAGCGTTCAGCAAGGAAACCCCAAATTACAGACATTTCTGGGCGTCCGCGGAATACTTCTTTAATGCTCAACTGCAGTCGATTTAAGCCAGTCTTCGTGCTATTTAATTGCTGGATTGAAGTGAACAAGTGTCTTCCTATGCTCAATTTTATTACAGGTGGCGGAATAAAAAATCCCTAATCTCCAGGTAACCTCCAAAAAACCCCAACCGAGCTTTGAAATAGCATTTTCGGGCTTTTGGCCTAAATCATCGGTGCACTATGAGTTTTCAGCTTCGAAATTAAGATAGGGAATAACTGTCTTCTCATCAAAGTCGGTTTATGTGACTATCTGTCACGAGGAACTGCATTATAACTGATGATGACCACGATCTTCCTTCACGTCATGAAACCACCTATTCTCATGATGATTCCTGAGACAGCACGTAGCAAACTCTTGAAAGCATGTGATTAGTCACTCACCATTTGAAATTACGCCAAAATTCAACTAAAAAATCGGAAAAATGATCAGTCGCGATATTCTTGTAGCGCTCCTTCGTTATTTTCAAGCTCTTGCGCTACAAGAATAACTTTTAACACTATTTTGGCGCTGTTTTACAACTTTTTGCCCTTTTGAATGCAGGTTAAGTGATGAACTATGCTTTTGGCATGTATTTGAATGATGACTATACTTATAATATGATTTGTGAGTCCACCATGCAACATGATGACCTTTTTAAAACCCTTCAATAATCTATGGGATCAAAAAATAAAACAAAAAGTCTAAAAGCAAAAGCTCAAAATTTCACTTGAAAACGAAAAATCTTTTAAAGGAAGGAAAAAACCAACCTAAAGCAAATGAGTAACTTGGAATAAAATGCAAATCAAACAAAAATTGAAGAAACAAATTACTGACTTAACAGTTACATTTTGAAAATTGTCATCAAACTTAAATCCTTCAAGTTTAAACATTTCCAACTAAAAATACATCAAATATACATCATCCTTTAACTCAAGTCAAATAGAGAAAGAAAACAAAACTTAATTTTGAAATTTAAACATATATTTTTATTATATATATTATAAAAAAATTTAGTTAAAACTCAATTTTGAAAAATAATCATATATTTTTATGATATATATTATAATAAATTTTATTTAAACATTTTAAAATAATAGTTAACGTCAAAAAATTATATTATTACCAATACAATGAATACTTTATAATTATTTTAAATAAAAATTTGTCAAACTAAACTCTCTCTCTCTCTATATATATATTTTGTTTTACTTTTTCAAATTATTATAAATATAACTTTTCAATATCTAAATAAAATTATTTTTTATATCTTTCTTATTACTTTTAATTTTAATATGTTACTTTTAATATTTTAAATTTATTTTCCCTATCATGTTCTATATTTATGTTATTTCATATTTATATTAAAAGAAGATTACTGTTTACTTGGGTTTTAATTATTTTAAAAAAATAATAACATGAATTTGGTTGTGCAGCTCTAAGTAGATGAAAATTTTGATATGATATAAAACTAGCAATTGCCCCAAGGAAGGTGCAATAATATGTCGATAAAGTAGTTGTTAGCGGGTAAGAGAGGAAAAAAAATGTAACATTAAAGCGAGGTAGTGGAAGATTGCAAGTAATACCAAAAAAAATGAAGCACTTCAATGTATTGAAAAACCAGGAAATTAACAGTTTATGCCATTGCACGGGAGAAATATATCTGATGAAGAAAAGAAGCCAATGTGTAGTCATAATCTGGAATTACTTGTTGTCCATGTGGTTCCAAAGTTCATAATTGTGCTAGGATAGGTTGTCAAAGCAGCTTGGAAAACAAACATTTGATGACGGTTTATATAGTTCTAACTTCTCACATTAACAAAAGTCATGTTCAAGGAGTAGATAGGATAGCACTGTATGGTTTGGCAAAAATGGTACAAATTTGAAGACATTTCCTGCACTTCATAAATATAGAAAAGAACATCAAGAAGAGTAAAAGCAAAGATTTCAGTATATATATACATTTGATAATTCAAGGTAATAACACAGTATTGGTGAACACTCTTGACACTGTATGATAAGTAGCCAAACTAACCACTATCAATCCATCATACATCAATTGACACAATTGAATACAATATCAGTACCCATGATATTGTTTTAGATGATACAAGGAGTTGCTAGCCACGATTCATTATCATCCAATCCATCAATAGATGATTGAAACAATTGCAAACAAAGTATTTATCAATAATGACATCTGTACCCAAAACCACAGGTATTCGTTTACCCTTGCAAGCATCATCACTTCCAAGAGTCAGGATTGCCTTTGGTCCATTAGTTTTTGAGAAACTGTGCAAAGTGAACCTTAAAACCTTTGGAGTGTTATCATTTGCATATTTTATTAAGGAGTTGTATTGTTTATCATTCCAGCTTGTCTGCATTTCAACTGATTATAATTATCTGCTAATTGACTGGAACTTGTATTGAGGTGAACCCATTATTCGCTGAATCCGTTTGCACTAGTGTATCATCCTCGCCTTCCAGATCACAAAAAGAAATATCCTCCTCATTAGACAACCCTGTTGCAGAATGTACAGATGCATCACTTTTACCTGGTTGTGCCTGCATGCAATTATCTACATCTGCATCCTCATCATTATGCTCCACATCCTCAGTAGATGTTGTGTGATTATACAAATCGTTTTGCCTAGAAATATGATAATCACCTTCAGAGTTATAGGCAATTTCTAGTGCCACTATTTCTAGAGATACAGACTTGAAAGAATCTGTCTTTTCACCGCTGTCTGTAACTGGTGAAAAATGCTCAAACTTCTGCTCTTGGAGGAATCAAGAGAATGTTCCTTTCTGGACTGCCCAAGCTTCCTCCAGCATTGGTTGATCTGGCCTTGTTTATTTTCTTTGACTCCTCTAAAAACAATGCCCTGGCCTCTAATATCTACAAAACCAAAATAAAAGTATCAATTTTCTTCTATCCTCAATATTCAAAAGGCCAGAGGCTCCAAATGATCCAGATAATTTATTTTTCACCTAAAGGAATTATAATTTTACTCATCAGAACATGTAGAAGTTTAATTCAGAAGACAATGAATGTAGTAAAAATAAGCGACCAGGCTAATGCAATATGAAAAGCATTGCTGATGAGAAGGATATATTTTCTTATTTCAAGCAAGCAGAACTCTGTGAAAAATGAGACTTGTAAGATGAAACCTAGTCTAAGATGCAGATCACACATGATTGAGCCAAGGTCTCTTATTGCATTTCATTCCACCTATATCAGGATATTGCAGATTCAAAAAGCACATCTACTATTAAAAGGCACACAATTTCAACAAAAAGCACAATTTCAGAGATCCAAATCACCATGCATAGTTCTTTTTGCATATGTCCAAGAAACTAGAACTGAACGAGAATACGGAATACAGATGCTATAGCAAAATCTTTTTATAACCTTGACTTCAACTACTTCACAATAGATATCAGTATCATGGCCACAAAGAGTTTACAATGAAGCTTCAAACTCTTGATTTCCAGTCTTGGCCTGCAGCATTATAAACAAGGAATTCCCAAATTAAGTTTTCATTAAGCTTGTCACATTGAATACTGACATGTTAGAGAACTTCAGATGACTTTGGTGAAGAAAACTAACTCATATAAAACTCACCAGCCATCTTAGAGATTCTGGGATGAAAAAGAGTCCAAGCATCAAGAAGGTGCAAGGGGCAATACCTACACTTTGGGTAACAATATGAATGACGATTTCTCAAAAGAATCTAAAGATAGGAAAATGAACCGACTCTGAAAATTATACTTACTAAGCCTACATACCAGCGATTGTCAAAGGCCTCCAGTCAAGGAATAGCCCACATGAATATGCCAGCATAATACCAACTGTGACAGTGAACTGTTTTAAAAAGGAAACAATTAGTCAGTAATGAGATTCACAATTTTGTTTCAATGATTCTTCATATAATGAATTAGTCTTGCTATTCAATATCACATGTGTCTGTGCCAAGGCTTCCTCACAAGTGCTTGGGAGCTATTTCAGTGATGTATACCAGTACCTAAAGTGATTATGTCACACCTTGTCTATCAAATTCCTATCATACCAATAATTTTGACTTGACAAAATCATAAATACGTGCATGATACATACATAGAGACATAACACGCATCCCTCCCTCCCATATACATGCAGAGACCAAAAATTAATAACCTTCAATAATTTGGATTGTTTCAAAGGAAGGTATCAACTTACAGTAAATGAGATGACTCCCACTCCAAAACTGTTAGCAATTGAAGAGAAAAACTACTGTAGCTATGAGCCTCCTCCCAAGAGCCATATGAGCTAACTACTTGTGTAAAAAAATATGCCTAATAGAGAACATACTGACATTCAATTTTCCAAGAGTCAAAGTCAGAATTTGAAGACTTTACTACATAAAAAGATCCAGACCACATAAAAAATACATTAAAAAAACTCATACCACATAAAAACACATTAATGAAGCTAGCTACTTCAGATAGTATGCATAATTTTTTTCAGGATCGAGTTAGAGTTTACAACCAGTCAATCAAACAATTCTCCAATACGAAAAAAAGGAACGCAAAAAATTTACAAGAACAATAGGGATTCTGCATTCCATGATATGTCCATCATTTAGACATCAAATTAGAGAGTACAAGCTCATGTGAAAACAAAATATGGAAATGAAATAAACAGACAACAAGAGGAAATCTAAGAATTCTACAGAGATGAAATCTAACCACTCTACATGCAAAGGGCATCTAACAATTCATAATTTTCCTAACTCTAAGAATTCTACAGGGATGAAATCTAGGCATTCTACATGGAGAGCAAGTCTAAAATTTCATATTTTGGTGAATACTAATTCATTATACCTTGTAAACTGCATTTACACGTAGACAAAATTGGAGTCACAAGAAACTCTGCTTGACAGTGGCATGCTATTCAAGAAGTCTTTAACCATTGTATCATCTCAACCTCATAGGGTTTTCCTTGGGATTTCTTCCTCCAAAATATATGTGGATTCAGATTATTCAAACATCTGAGTTTCAGCAACATTCCTACTATTTTAAGATGTTTACCAGTAAGTTTAAGCACACATAGAATTGGTTCCAAACAACACTGATGCCATTTCAGAGTTTGAGCATTTAGCTTGGTCATTATAAGACTTGTTTTTAACCCTTTATAATGCTGCTATCCATTGTTTGGGTGTATATGTATCTCATTCCCTCTACAGTGTTATCTCCAACACACTTCCATTTTTAACAAGCTAGAGGGTGTCCTTGCCTCACATAAAATAAAATAAAATACTACAAAACATCAGGATTCATCCAAGACTTATATGTGGGAGAAAGAAGGTTTACCTCAGAATGAAGTTTTGACATTGGCATCCATTCACCTAGTCCACAAATATCAGAGAGCACAGTTGCTACAACTGAAACAACATATTTTCCTTCTTTTTGTATTTGCTAAGAAGTATCGGTTTCATGGTCTATCCTCCATGTATCCCCTTTTGGATCTGAATAGATTAAACAGTGATATTAGACAGTTTCTAATTCACGTTTCATGTCTTTAGGACACCATTAAGTAACAGCCTGAAAGAGAAAGTAAGGAGCCACATGCCAACTATAACCTTTGCATTTAAAGGAAAAGTGACAATGAGCTTGCTCAATTGGAACTACAACTACAATCACAGGATATTTAAATACAATAAAAATATATATTTGAAGACTTTACTACATAAAAAGATCCAGATCACATTAAAAAACATTAAAAAACTCATACCAAGGCTATGTTCATTAGCCTTACATTGTTCACGTCAAGTCCCCCATTCTATAGTAAACCCTTTACTGTCTCCCATTTTACCAAGTGGAATTTTTAATCATTGAACTTACTACCTCCTTTCCATTAAAAGTTTTTTATTTATTTGCTTATCTGATTCCTGATATTGATTGGAACTAACATGGTTGAGCACTGAAATACAAAAAGAGATGAGAAAATAGAATTGTTTGAGACAACAAGATGGATTTAACCAACTCACTCCCCCATCCTAATATTAGACTTAATATTCTGGATGGCATGAACCCGATGTATTGCTTTGGACTATTTTAATGAAAGGTAAGTTCCCGAATACTTAATTAAGCTCCAAATCTGAGTTCCTGGAAAGCCAGCTATTCTATAGAACCTTTGTAGCAGAACAAGTGTTTGTTGTGAAGTTATCAAATATATAATAATGATCGTTTCCTCCCTAAAAGATCAATTATTGATCTACATAATGAGGCCAGTTCTTCAATATGGATTCCAAGGGCATAAGCATCTATTGCACTTTGAAAATATGGAAAGATACATACATGATCACATGAGATGTAACTTAAAACACAAATTAAATAAGGAAGATTAGACAACCATAAATATAAATAAGGAACACAAATTAAATGAAAAAAAAACAACACATCAAACCTAAATACTTTAACTATTTTTTTCCTTATTATTTATTTGTTTGTTAGAAAAATTATTTATTTGTTTGTTAGAAAAAAAATTGAAATAAGATAGCTTCTCTAGCCCTCTAAATCTATCGTAATCCTCTATTTGTTTGTTTGTTAAAAACAAAATTTGAAATAAAACAAGATACAACATAAAATAATAGAAAATAAAAACCAGGCATATGTAAATTCAACCATTATTTAAACTATAAAACAAAGAATTATATACAATAAAATTAATATAATATAGGCCCAACAAAATTACAAAAGAAAAAAAGAACAGGATGTAAATTGCAACGTAAAATTTTAAAACCCCAAAATCAACCAATGACATGCCAAAGTTAAATGTTAAAAGAGGGATAGAGCATTTGACTGATGACAATTTGCAAATGAATGTAACCAGAAAGTCAAATTCCCACAACCATCTCACGTTATTGACCCAGAATGTACCCAAAAAGTCAAATGCCCAAAAAAGTGTTTTTAGTATCAGTGAAATGCCATCAAAGTGGTAGAGAAGTTACTCGAATGAAGATGAAAAGGAATGGATGAATATTGTGGAAGGTCATTCCATCGTTTCAAACACTCAGTGGACAATGGAAAGAACAATGAAGATCTATGCAGGAGACTTATAGAAAGCAATAATAGAAGAATATAGGAAGCAATAATAGAGGAGATTTAGCTGATAGTCCATACTTAATATTGTGGTATTGGATTTCCCAAGGCAACGGGAGGAGATTAATATTTTTGCATCACATAGTATAGGTACATTCAATTTTAATATTGGTATATTAAATTTTATAAACTTAGAATTTTTGTTTTTGCAAGCCAAATCCAAAATAAAGAAATCCAAAAAAAACCCAAAAATCAAAAAATCCAAAAACCCAACTCAAAATGAAGAAACCCAAAAGCCCAACCCAAAATCAAGAAATCCAAATCCCATAGTCCATTCATACTTAATCTACAGCTCCACAAAGGAAGGTGATTAATATTGTGGTATAGTGGATTTCCGAAGGCAAATAAGGGAGAAGATTAATATAGGTACATTATGTAAAATAGGAATTATAGAAATGGCATGACAAATCCAAAAACCCCAAATCAAAAAATAACATGCCAAAACCCAAAATCAAGAAAATGTATTATAAACTTATCTCTAACAACCCACTTGAACCCAAAATAAGAAACTGTATTATAAACTGATCTCTAACAACCCACTTGAAATTTAAAGCTGTAACATAAACTATCATGATTTATATTCATTCACACATATAATATTCACACTATCAAGCTTAATAATCACATTTAATATTCAACCAGAGGGCTTAAAGACTTACTGACAGTCTTGAAATTCAGCTACGTGTATCAAATTACAAGGTTACAAGAGTTAAACCATTGTACGACATACCTGGATGCTAATCCTTTTCTCTCCATAAACACTTTCTCCTGCAGCCATATTCTTGGTGACAAGAGCATCCTCCTTTGCCTTAGCAATGAAAAAAAACACATTAATGAAGCTAGCTACTTCAGATAGTATGCATAATTTTTTTGAGGATCGAGTTAGAGTTTACAACCAGTCAATCAAACAATTCTCCAATAGGAAAAAAAGTAACACAAAAAATTTACAAGAACAATAGGGATTCTGCATTCCATGATATGTACAAGCTCATGTGAAAACCAATCAAGTTAGAGTTTACACCCAGTCAATCAAACAATTCTCCAATATGATTAGACAGTACAAGCTCATGTGAAAACCAAATACTAAAATGAAATAAATAGACAACAAGCAAAAGTATCAAGTTTTTTTCAATTTCTGTAAGAGAATCCCTTTACCATCAAAGCAAACTCATAAAGCCCAAAACACCTCTTAAAAAGCAGTAATAAGAAACATTTGTTAAAATTAAAATACTCTTAATGGATATTCCTTCTACTATTTTCCTAATCCTAATGGCTGAATATTGGGGGCACTGAAGTAAAATGATCAAATCAAAGCAATAGAACGTGTTGTGTTTGGATTAAAGAAGGAAAAGATCAAACCCTTTAACCATTGACCTGAAAAACATGCATTACAGTGCTAGTAAAATGGACAACATGGCTTTGTAAAGACATTTTGGAAAGGAAGATTGCAGGGCACCAGGACATGATTTGATGCAAGAAATCCAACAATTTGTTGATATTGGATGATTCAAAACACTAGTGTGGAGTCTGCACTGCACCAAGACTATAATGGCAATGGCATCAACCCTAACCAATAACACCACCTCTAAACTTTGAGTAAATATTTAGAATAGCACACAGAAGGCCTCTTGATGACAAATGGTCCAATGGACAAACATTAGAGTTTCTAGGAACTGTCTAAGTCCTCGTATAGATAATGGGATTGCACAAGAAACTCCCACAAAGGACAATACTTGGCAGGTTGGCAACTCGTCCTCTGGAACTGGAAGCTAAAGAAAACAAGTAACAAGTGAGGAGGTATCATTCAACATTGATCCATACATGCTCATTAAACAACCAGACACAACATATAAATGGTATCCTGGAATTGCTATACTTTATAGTATCTCTTTCCGATGCATTCTCACATGCTTATAGTATCCCTTTCTCATGCTAAACCCCACATGCCTATTAAAACATCTAAACAGCTGAACATAACGTACAAAATGACATCTTGAAATTGCTTTTATGACTATAAAAAAAAATTACTAAATGTTATTTCATACTAATCCATAATAGACCATAATTCTACCAATGGAAGTATTCACAGATGTAGTGATATACCATAATTTTGTGGATATACCATAATTATGCAAATAAAAGTATTCATAAAGGTAGTAATTTTCCTATAACATAAGATTTGAATGGTTATAGTGTGAAAATCCTTAACTATAAGTACTCTATTATACCCTTTCCCATACTATCCCCACATGCTCATTAAAAGAGCTTGAATATGGAAAATACAACGCATCTTGAAATTGTCCTACAACTATAAAAACCAACTATCTACAATAAATCAATGGCTTGGTGAGCACCGAGCAGTAAGACCTTTTCTAACTTATTCTTAATGGGTATGTAAAGCTTCTTCAAAGGAATCCCAACTCTAGAAATAAGAGCAAGTCTAGTTTTTTTGGCTTTTTAAGATTAAGGATAGGGCATACCATATAGAAAGCTAAACCATTTCTTAATAGTCTTTCTATGCTTGGTAGAAGTACAATCCATTCTTTATAACCATTTGGTCAAATGCTTATAAAGAGGATATTGGTTAAACGAGCATCCAAGGAAAATCTAGACCCCGCTAATGTACACAATGGAATATGTTCCAGAATCCAACATCTCAACTACTGTTCTAACAAAAAGTAAAGTGTGATTAGATGCATACCTTGACAGGAAAAGTACCAGGTGGAAGATTTGTACTAAGAAATTCTCTTAAGCAACGAATAGCCTTAACCTTGTTTGACAAAATGTCGAGCAGTGGCAACAACTCATCAGTCTGGAGAGGAAATTGAGATGTGAGCCACAAAAGTGGCCTCAATCCTTTCTTGTACTCACTTTCATTTCCGCTATCATTGACAGGGAGCTTATGCCTGTGAGTTGTTTCTATACTTATTGACTTTCTACCATCTGTCTCTTTTCCCTTCCTATATTCATCGACCCTGTAATCAGTAGGCCTTGCATCAATAGATATTCTACCATGCTCAGGTGAATATCTTCTAGCTTTCATCGGAATCCTTGTAGCCAAATCGCCGAGCAGATCACTAACTTTGCCTTCTACACTCAAAGAACTCCTAGGTGGCACAATCTTTCCGTTGTCTTGTTTCGCATTCTGCTTGCCCCAACTAAACCAACCCTTCTTCTCTTCCATGACTTCCTTAAGTCTCATTGCCTCAACAACATCCCCATTAGATTTGGCACCAGATAACAAAACCATGCTATGTTTCTCTTCCCTGTGAAGGAATTCCTCCCTTCCATAGCAGCTATGGTGGTGTCCAACATCCAATGCCTCATCCTCCTGCATCCCATCATCCCCAATTTCCAAATGATCCATCTTCAAGGAATTCTCTAGCTGCTTCTTCTCCTCCTCTGTCAACAGACCTGCATAATCCTTCTCAGTCTCATATCTCTCATTATCAATAATGTAGATATCCCATGCAGAGGCTACAAACAGTTCCTCATCAGTCATCGCCCCGGGAACCCGCCTGGACTTCACACTAAGCATCACATGGTGTATATCATAGATCTTGGCCTTCCAAGGCCCGACCATCTCATCCTTCTCTTGCCTTCTCCAAGTGATCTGAGGAACCAACTCAGCCTGAGTAACATCAATCCCAGGCCTGTACATATTCGTCTGTGACATCGCAACGACTTCCTGCGCAATCTCGACATCAGAAGGCTGAGACCCGGCACTATCCAATGCATTCATAATTTCCTTATCCTTGTGGTATAATACACACAAAGACCCAGGTGCGACCCTCCCATCCTCACTCCCATCCCCAAGAAACAAAAAGATCTGATCTGATCTCTGAATCTGAAAACCATCAAACCCCGCAAGGGTCATATCGGCCCTCAAATTGGACCCTCTTTTCCATATCTTGTATGTATCTGAAGGTGCAATGTGACCAATGAAGGGTATCGCAGAGCTCTCAAAATGAAAAGTTATCTCCATATAAAAATCCCGCATTCACTTCATGGCAGCCACGATCCTGGGCACCCTCATGCACCATTTCGCCCAGTCAAGGGGATGATAATGCTTCATGATGATCATAGCGATTCCCTCTTCCCGTGCACATACCGCTTCCTACAAGGCACTCCAGCCCTGCTCATTCTGCAGACTCCAATCCGCGCCTGCAAACATGAGCATCTCGGCCGCCTGGACATCCCCCCTGCACACGGCCAGATGCATCACCGTCTCGTGCCCGGGCACATCTCGCCTATCTATAACACCAGAAATCGCTTCTGCCCACTGCTCCTCCAAGATCGACTCTGCCTCCATATTGATTTCCTCAGCATTCCCAAGCTTTGGGAGCCCTGAAATAACCCGGCAAAGCACCATGTAGTCCCTCAGGGCAACGATGCTGTGCACAGGACTATGGGCATATTTGGTCACCTTGTCCTAAGCCATTTCAAAATAGAAACCCAAAAACCAGCTTCAACCCAAAAACAAAACAGACGAAACTGCCTTCTACCAATTCCTATACATCATAATGCTGGAACACCCCCACAACCCGGTCTCAGAAATCTTCTGTATTCTGCCCTTTGTGGGTTAACTATGTTGATTATGCGTTAAGTGGTATTCATAAAGAAATAGATTTGTTTTGTACATACACCAATTAAGAACTGGATGTTAAGGGATTGTATATGCAGAAAAAGAAACATAACCTGGCAACTTGCCATTTCTGAATCAACATGTTCTCCAGATTTTGAAGAGTTCAGCTGGGGGCTTTCCTAAATTGCAAACCATATTAACATCATAATAGAAATTGCAAAGAAAATAACAATTAAGGAAAGTTATTTTCATAAGTCAATACCAAAAAGTCAAATGGCATTGCGTTTGTAACCTCAATACTAACCTCACTCGAGGTTACTTTGACGCGACCTGGTGGTCCAAGAAGCCTCTTGAGAACATGTTAAAACCCATCTAAGAATTCAGAAAAATAGGAAAATATGGAAACTCATCACAAAGACAAAAAATTATATGGCCTATCTCAGTACCCATTGCTTCTTACCATCCTTTGGGTGTGAAAAAGCTGTTATTGGTGGTAGCTGACATCGATCCACTAGGATTTTGTCTAGATGACAAGGGAGAAAGCAACCTTTTGGTGGATGGAGAAGCAGGTTTTGCTGCCTTGCAATTGCTCTTAGCTTTTGTCTCAAGCCATGCATTGAGCCTTGCATTCATATCCACTTTTGGCCTGGGGGTATCTCGTTTGCCATCCATCGCAACATGATTAACTATATGTCGCGACCGGGCAACAAGACTGATTTTGTGCAGTGATTCTTGGTATGATATTGGATTCTGCAACCCCCAGAATCAAGTAATCAAACATATATATTATGAAAAAAAGTAGCAAAGGGAGGTAAAGTGTTTAAGATTGCTAACTCAATTTAGGCAGAGAGGAACGGAAATCTATTTATAATCCATAAAATGAGAAATATATTTACTGGAAGAATATGTTTAGGATAGGAAAAATATTAAGAGATAATGACTAAATAATCTAAAGAAAGCATTAATGTTGACAATTTGGACCCGACTTACACACAGATGTTTTCTTTAAATTTTCACAAACATAAAATTTGAGAAGTCACGAAAATAAAGAACTGCTTTCATTTTTAGTGCTGAAAATATTAAGTTTTTAAAGAAGATGGGTATTGACCAAGCAAGCAATCATTAGACCACGACTTGTTCCCCCTAGTGAATCCTGCAGAATTCGGGTCAATTTGTTGTCCCGATATGGCATACGGCTCTCATTGGCATTCAATGCATGGATAACATTTGACAGTGCAAAGAGTGACTGGTTAATTCTCACACTCTCTGTCAGACGAATGCCCTCATTACTAGTTCTTCTATTATCCTCATTGCCTGCCAAACAACAAAGGGCCAGGTAATATATAAAATTTGAATAATTTTGGCATGATAATTATTGGATTGCATTTACAAGTAGTGAGAACTTTAGTGAATAAAAGTCTTAACATCAAAAGCGTAACATGCACTGCTATAGTGGTGTGCAGTTCATGGGCAAAGAAAATCATAGGTTTTATTAAAAACCTCTTTTAACATCAATAATACAAAAATTACCTGCAAGATTAATAAGATTGAGTTTTCCCACCAGAGGCATGTCGGGTTCCCATCATCACTAGAAACATAAACCATCAATACTCCATCACTACGGCTTGACGCATCATTTAATCCAGTGTGACCAACTTTTCGCTGCAAACAACCATAATTGAACACTTCTTGAAATTCCTCCAGTGAATTTACACAAAACTACAACAGTAAGAGAATTTGCATGAGATCCATTCCTTCTTCCAAGCATAATCATTGTATATGAGATCCATTCCTTCAACTCCATGAAAAAATATCAGCACGTTTATAATGGCAAGTACATCCAACCATGTTGGTAAAGTCAAGTTATTTCCTTTCATAGTATATAATGTTTGGTGCAATCATTGTTACTAAATCCTTTTAAATAGCCCAAGAATGCCGGTAGTGGCATAAGCTTCTATGTTGTTTATTTCTCTTTACATCTCTTTGTAGCTAAATGTTGATAGATCCTTTTGTATCATGATCTAGTTTGAATATAATTGTGGAGCCACTAAACTCTCAAATAAATAATCCACTTTATCCTAGGTAAACGTTGAATACCAAGAGACTCAGCAAGGCAAGATCTAGGGTCTTGGGGCAAGAAAGTCCGGGGGAATTTAGCCACAGGTAGATAAATTAAGATTATTTTGAAAACTTCAATAGCACATTTGACATTCTGACTTTGCATAATGTCTTTTAAGTTTCCTATCAAGGTTAAACCGTATAAATAGAAGTAAAATAAGCTGAATTCTGCTCTATCTATAACAAAACTAGACATTGCCATTTTTTGTGGAAATAGACATTATTTTGATTTTTCATCAAAATAAAATGGCCAGCCAATGGTCCTTAGAACACTTGTACGATGTTTAGATACGAAGGGGATTAAAGTGGTTTGTAGGGAATGGTGTTTAAAGGGTTTTAGGGAGATTACAATGTCTATGCGCTATGAAGGTTTAGATGGTTGATTAACACTTATGGACTTTCAGGAGCTTACAAGATCAATGAGATTAAAGGAAGAAAAGTGAAAGAAGTTAACAATATTTATATTACAAAGGATCTTCAAGTTGTAAAACTTGAAAAGAAAAGAATTATCAACTCAACATACTAGTTGCTACCAGAAGGGTTTTGTATCACTGGAGAGGGTCAACAGAGTCCTAAGACACACACCAGGATTCCATTCTTGGTGTTGTCTACCCCAGAGTCTTAGTATGACTTTCAAAAAGACAAAGCTAGGCGGAAGTCCAAGGTAATTTTAGCAGAATAGTCACCATCATACCAGGCACTTAAGTTGAAAGAAGCCTACCCTTTGCACTATGGCCCCAAGGTCATGTTTCTTTAGGTGCTTCCAAAATTAAAGAAAAAACTTATTAATTGTAGCAAATGCTCCCATTAAACTCTGTGTGTTCTCTGCCATTGTAATAATCCTGCTCATTGCTAAGGGCATAAGACCGGGGCTCTCGTTTGTGCCCTGAGAGAAGCAAAAAGCACGCAGCATTAATTTCCCAAACATTTTCACTGCATAAACCATGAACTCTCAGCCATAGAAAATCATGTTCTTTTAACAAGGATTTTCCCCTCATAAATCATTAAAAACCCCAATATTATAAAACAATGTCATAACAGAGCACCGCATTGAAAATAGTTAGATAATATAGAATAAGAAACCTCAAGATGATCATAAAGATCTAAACCTCATCATGAAACTCTTTATAAATAACACCAGTTTTCCCCCTTTATTTTTCCACATTTCAAACCATTAAAAACATATTTTTTTATTATTTTGGCTCATAAACGTTTATAAAATTTAAACCCTAATGTCATTAATTCATCTACCTACATTGTATATGTTTTACCACTTCTTGTGGCACCATATGCAAATACAGTGGCATTTGAGCCACAGAATCATCCAGGAGCCCGGAAGGAGACTTATTCTCTCCACATTGCCACGGGATGTGTAGTCGCGCGGAGGATTGTGTGAGGGTCCATGGATTCCTTGATGGAAGCTCAGACAATGAGGCCGTGGGGGATTAGCAGAGCGCTAACAGGTACAAAAGACTCGAGAACAGTAAGGAGGTGGAAAGTATTAGTATGGAAAACCTGATATGTGGCAAATTTTTATTGGAAACAGGTGGCATCATCTGATAGGCAGGAGGGACGAGTGCATTGATGGAATACCCTATGCACAAAGGTTTCTTCATCTCTTTGTTTTTCTGGAGTTGTTAATATAATCAGATGCATGCATATATATTTGTAAATATCTCGTAATCTGTGGCTGCCACTAAAATCCCATATCCAGACAACAAATCTAAGCTAACCATTTCAATTCAATACCTTTTAAATATAAATAAGAAGCATGTACGGCCTTTCCACAGAAATGAATTCAATCTCCCATATGAAAGGGCCATTCAAAATAGATAATTTCTCCCTTATTCAAACCATGAGTTTCCACTGCAAGATTTCTAATTTATTCAAATGATTGTTCCCTTGATTTATCATTCCATAGAGGACCTGACACTTGATATGACTTCTATAATTCACGTCAATTATTTAAGGCCATCACTTTTCCAAATCAATCCATAGTATTAATGCAAACAGATTTCAAATGTTTGGCATCATCATTGATGCTGCTCCTAAATGGGGAAAACAACAAAGTTCTCATTTCAACGACTTATTTCATAGGATCCAACCTTCGGTATACTTTATCATAATAAATGATGAAAGCTGAAGAAAAAAAATGACAAAAGGGCAAAGTATCCCTGGCACAATTAAAGAACTATCCAGGAACATCAAAGCAAAAGCATCTTACAAGTTTCTGAAGACATAAGAGCTCTATCATTGAAAAACTATCTTCTGCAAGACAACATAAAAGGAACAAGCTAGCATTAGCAGAGGACAAAAGTTGTGCCATCATACCATTATCAAGGTCTGTTGCATCTTCTAGCTGTGCCACTATAAATCTATCCCATAGATTCCTAGTATCCCTGGCACAATTAAAGAACTATACAGGAACATGCATCACAACAAAAGCATCTTACACGTTTCTGAAGACATAAGAGCTCTATCATTGAAACACTACCTTCTGCAACTTGGAATTTCCAGTCTTGACAACATAAAAGGAACAAGCTAGCATCAGCAGAGAACAAAGCTGTGCCATCATACCATTATCAAGGTCTGTTGCATTTGCCAGTTGTGCCACTATAAATATATCCCATAGATTCCAGTAAGGTTCTCTTTATATCCTGATCAGCCTTCAAATATTGGTGAGTCACCTTATAACAAAAACATAACATGCTGATCTGCTGGACAATGGTTGACTAATTCAATACCATGCAATTATATTATAACAAGAACCAAAATCAGCTCATTGTAAAAAAAAAGAGTTCCCCTCTATCATCATGATGCCATTCCATAATTTCATAAAGAATCAAAATCCTCTCACTATGCAAAACAAGAGTTTCCCTTCATCGTCGTCATGCCCTTAAACATAACCACATCTTTAAATACATGTTTTCCATCATATCTTCAAATTGACTGAGCAAATAAGCCAAAAACTTGTGCTTCTATTCCCAAATTTTCATTAGTCAGTCTAATCTTTTAGTTGCAAACAAAACTTATTAGATAGAGCTAGTGGCAAACCCCCTCTTGTCATTCTAACTCAACTTCCCCCTAGTAGCACTGTTACTCTTTGGATTGATGAGGCTTTTTAGCTACAGAATTCAATTAAATTCCTCAATTTGGAACAAAGTTGATTCAACACCCAAATAAACACTTTTAGCTACATATTGATTTGTGTCATCAAAATAAATGCATACAACATGATACCCAGGCTTTGTGTACCAATAAAAGTTCATGTATTAATCAAAGTGAACCACAATCTTAAATGGGAATATGGTGGAAGCAGATTCAACAAGAGCAATATAATATATGTGTGAATGGATAGAATATGCTATGCACATAGGTTTCTTAATCTCCTGTTCTTTTCTGTAAGTGTTACAATACATAACTGACACATAACTGCATGCAGACATATGTGTAAGGCTCTCATGAGCTGTGACTACCACTAAAATTTCATATTTAGACCACAAGCTAACCAATTCAAACATACAAAGACAGTTTAAATATTTAGAAGCAGTATGTACAACTTTGCTACAAAAATAAATCAACCTTAATACTTACAATGACCAAGCTAAAAGGATCATTCAAAAATAGATAATTTCCATGTATTAAAACATGAGTTCCTAATGCAGGATATCTAATTTATTCACATGAGTTTCCTGCTGGATAGCATTAAGCGCAGGATCTGACGCTAGAAATCAACTTTATGGTTCACATTCTTTTACTCAAGGCCATCAATTTTCAAATTAATCCATAATATTGATGCAAACGGATTTAAAATGTTTGGTATTATCATTAATGCTGCTCCTAATGGAGAATAGAACACAGTTTTATTTTTATGTAATATTAGACTTCTGCAGACACTTTTTTAAGAGGTCTTAACTAACCTTCAGTATACTTGATCATAATAAGTGGAGAAATCTAAAGAAAAAATGACAAAAGGGAAAGTATCCTTGGCACAATCTGAAAACCTATCGAGACATGTGCAACAAAGAAAACGCATCTTACAAGTTTCGGAAGACAGAAGAATTCTATCAAAGAAACACTGCCTTCTGCAACTTGGTATTTCCAGTCTTCAGAGCGTTAAAGGAGGATCTAGCATATGCAGAGAACAAATATGGGTCATCAAACCATTGTTGAAGGTTTGTGGCAACTTCTAGTTGCATCACTGGCGATCTGCCCCACATATTCTTGTAAGGTTCCTTTTATATCTTGATCAGCCTTCAAATATTGGTGACTTACCTTATCGGGGACATATATAATTTGTTGATCTGATAGAAAACTGTGACAAAATTAACACCATGCCATTCTTTCATCACAAGAATCATAATCATATCACTGTGTAAAAACAGAGCTTAGTTCCATCAACATAAAGCCTTCAATCATTATCAGGTCTTTAAAAACGGGTTTTGCTATCAGATCTTCAAATTGACTGAGCAATAAGTCACCAAGACCTATGCTTCTATTCTCAAATTTGCATACAAGTCAGTCTAATCTTACTGTTGAAAATAAGCCAACCAGATTATATACAAGCTAGCATTAGCAGAGGACAAAGCTGTGCCATCATACCATTATCAAGGTCTATTGCATCTTCCAGCTGTGCCACTATAAATCTATCCCATAGATTCCTAGTATCCCTAGCACAATTAAAGAACTATCCAGGAACATGCATCACAACAAAGGCATCTTACACGTTTCTGAAGAAATAAGAGATCTGTCATTGAAACACTACCTTCTGCAACTTGGAATTTCCCTGCAACTTGGAATTTCTAGTCTTGACAACATAAAAGGAACAAGCTAGCATCTGCAGAGAACAAAGTTGTGCCATCATACCATTATCAAGGTATGTTGCATCTGCCAGCTGTGCCACTATAAATATATCCCATAGATTCCAGTAAGGTTCTCTTTATACCCTGATCGGCCTTCAAATATTGGCGAGTTACCTTATAACAAAAACATAACATGCTGATATGATGGACAATGGTTGACTAATTCAATACCATGCAATTATATTATAACAAGAACCAAAATCAGCTCACTGTGAAAAACAAGAGTTCCCCTCTATCATCATGATGCCATGCCATTATTTCATAAAGAATCAAAATCCGCTCACTATGCAAAACAAGAGTTTTCGTTCATCGTTGCCATGCCCTTAAACATAACCACATCTTTAAATATATGTTTTCCATCATATCTTCAAATTGACTGAGCAAACAAGCCAAAAACTTGTGCTTCTATTCCCAAATTCGTCCCTTCATACCAAATGACCAAAAATTGGGGTTTGATATGATAGGCATTTATTAGGTGACATCCCTATTCCAGAATTTCTGACTAAATTTCCTAATAAATCAGGATGCTATGCTGAGCTCCTTAAGGGAAGAGGATTGATTAGACCAGATATTGGCCTAATTGGGTGTGCACGAAGGGATAAGCCCTCGGCAAATACCAATTCAAATGGCAGTAGTGTTGAATCCCAACCTAATCTTACACTTTCGACCAATAGAAGAACACACGCATACATATACAAAATTTCAAATTGTTTAACGGGGTGAAGCACTGAGAAAGCCAACTAGATTTGAATAGAGTGTAAAGAAAGAGGAGAGTACCACTCAAAAGATTTCATGGGTTCAATGAGATTGACAAGGTTAGCGAATCCTTTTATGATATATGTAATCCTTCCCGACGTGATATCCTGTTTGAATTTAGCAAGGAAGGAGAGGTGCTTTCCTATCTCCAATTTGCATACGATAACCTTCTCATAGGATCATCCACTTCCAAATAAGCTTCTGCTTGAAAGCAGGTCTTTTACACTTTCGTCCTCATCTCAGGAGGACTGAGAAATGTTGTCAAATCCCATCTTTCAATCTTCAATACCAAGCCTGCCATTCAAGCTCACATCTGCAGAATTCTTGGCTTCCAAAGGGGCACATTTCCATCCACATACCTGGGCCTACCTCTCCTAGACTCAGTCCTAATACATTCATCTTGGGAATACCTTCTGCGTAAAATGGAGCAATGGCTGGGCAACAGCGTAACCAAAGCATTCACAATCTTTCCCTCACCTCTGGAAGGTCATTTGCATCCGCACTCTTTCCCTCCACCTCTGGAAGGTCATCTTCAGCTAGATCAAAGAATAAACCTCTCATGTTCGTTCACAGTAAACAAGTGTACACTCTCCACTTGCACATTCACCTAGCTTCATAAAATACCATTTGTGCTTTATTCGCTTCTTTCTAGTGGAATCTTGGTCGTCTTTGAAAAATCAAGCTCTATTGCAGCAAAAATAGCGTTATCAAAACCACAATCAACCCTGAATATTGAATACACTATTGTGTGAGACTTGCAGGCTTCCAACGGAGACAAAATGGTAAGTAGGGCAACATTATCTTGGTGGAGAAGATAAGCAAGTCGCAAACCCCAATCATCATGGTTCGGCCATTGGGATCTACTGCAAAATACTGCCCTAGAATTATTCTCCTGCACCCCGACTTGCCGAATGCCCCCTAATGAACATGTTTTCCTCTTCGTTGTATTCGAGTATGAGATCTGTCCAGAACCAGAACCTGTCACAATGTAACCTTCTGCAACCCCATTGGAAGAAACCTCCAAAAGATCCAGAAGGCCGAACTATCAGCACGGAAGTTTTATACAAAGTCAATTTGAAGACACGCGGAGGACCAACGGATCACGAAGGAGACACGCGGAGAACCAGCGGATCACGAAGGGGACACGCGGAGAACCAGCGAATCACAAAGAAGACACGTGGAGAAGCACGATTGGCTGAATAGACGACGAAATGAACAGTGGTTTACCAAAAAACTTCAGAGAAAAATGCCTTACGGCGTAAATATTATATAATTATCTTGTATAATGAAAGTATTTAAATTATTATATTAAAATATTAATAACACCATATTAATAGTTTTTTAATAATAGATATAAATTTCAGTAAAAATGATATTTGATGTAGTAAATTTTACTAAAACATATTTACTGGTAACATTTCAATGTAATTGATCTAAATCAAGTTTATCTCAAATATAAATTATATTTATAAGAAATATATCATACAATTTTTTTTTATAAAATTCATTTTCAAATATATTCCTATCAAAATTTCCACCTAATTTTTTAAAGATATCTAATATTTATAAATATTCCAACTCTCTACCCAAATTTAACATAACTATATCCATATAAGAGACAAGCCTAATATTGAAAAAGAAAGACAAATTTCTAAAACTGTCAAACCAAAACATACAAATAAAAATAGAAATGATTGTAAAATTGTTAAACTAAAACATACAAATAAAAATAGAATACTAAACAGGTTATGCTCCACATGAAGGCTAATTTTTCATCACAGTAGTAGACAAAAATAAGTGGAGTTGAGAAAAGAAAATCTATGAATGCTTTTAATGTGATGTGGTTGAGACCAATATCATATAAAATACAATATCTGAAGCATGTTGAGGATATTACTATTTCTGTTTAGAGAATATGATTGATTTCTATATAGCATCCAATGTTAGCCGTATTGTTACAGGAGAATACTTGGCAAATATTAGCATGGCTATTTCTACTTGTTTTGAAATTAAAAAAAAAGCATTGAAACATTCAATTGAAGGACTTACATAAGATAACCCACCATATTTCCACTATACATAACAGGATTGTACCATGACATTGAACATATTAATAATTATTAGGAATTTAAATTATATGAGAGAATGGACTCTCTTGAAGATTCCAGGGATGAAGAATATGAAAAGTCCGGTGATGAAAAAGATGAGCGAACAACAAATAATGGACACGAGATTCTTATCAAAATCATCAAACCAAACTTATCTAATAAACTATAAACACCACGGGGTTCTAAAAAAAACCTTCACATAGGCCGACATTAATCCTTCATCCGCAGACGTTCTTTCACTCACGATCTCAAGAACCACGATCCCACTATAAAGGTCAGCTTTTTCCGTTAATTGAACAGGGAAGGCATACTCCGCAGCTTTTTTCCATTAATTGCACAACTTGCACAATTCTCACTAAACGATTCTCTAGGCTAAACACATTTCCTATACCTTCTCCGGATGTCTAATAAAAATATTTAAACTCATGTAACAGAAATAATTGAAACAATATATAATCCTAAAAAAATCATAAAAATGAGCACTGAAACCTACCCAACGAATGCTTAAGATTGTATATGACACAAAATCCTAAAGTGGCAAGGGCGAGCAACAACCGAATAAAGGAACAAGACTACGCCGACGGGAGCGGGTAAGGAGCTTCACTTCTGTCAGAATAAAATTCCTCTAGCTACCAAGTTGGAGGTAACAGCAGTATAAGACATTCAAATTAAAATTCAAATAAATGGAATGAGCCGGCATTAATATTCAGGATGAAAATCAAATTCAAATTTTTGCAGATTGGACATCGAATTTTTCAGTAGCCGGCACCGGTGGATACCATGAACATCGAAACCTCATGTTATGGATGGGTATGGATGGATGCTGTTGGGTTTGGGCACCTGACAGGCTCGCATTAAATGCAAGGCTAGCCCTCTACTCATGCATCTAGGGTGACGAGTCTGACGACAACGGATCTTTGCAGGTTGGATTTGACTAGGACATAGTACACATGTCAGGTGAAGCAGAAGACAACTTCGACAGCAACAACCGGTGGTGTGAGGAAACGGTTTTGTAGAAAGCGGATTGGACAAAACGGGGCGTTATGGTTAGCCGATATCCCACTCCCTACCGTTCTCTACACTTGGGAAAATCTTTCAGGGAAGGAAAACCCACCCAATCCCTGAAATGGCAGCTGCCACTGTTAGTGGCAAAACCAACAAGGCAACCACTGTGTGCGTGACAGGAGCCACAGGTTTCTTGGCTTCGTCGCTGGTCAAGCGCTTACTCTACATCGGCTACACTGTCCACGCTACAGTGCGCGATCCAGGTATTTTCATTCTTCTCCTCCTCCTTTTAACTCCTTACAGGGGAGGGGCTCTTCCATTTCTATTTATATTTAATAATAACCAGAAGAATATTATTAATGTTGTGTGAGACACAGAGAATGAGATAAAGGTGCGGCATCTCTTGGACATTCCAGGAGTTGAGGATAGGCTCAAGCTCTTCAGAGCCGACCTGTTGGATGACGGCAGTTTCGAAGCAGCCATCGACCGCTGTGATGGCGTTTTTCATGTTGCCAGTCCTGTCGTGCAGACACCCAAAGATGCAGTGGTAAGTAACCACATGCTTAAGGGACGATTTTCACCTGGTTTTTTATTAGTTTTTAGCAAAAGAGTTTTCAAAACCTCTAAAAATCTTACAAAGTGTGAAAGTGTGGAGCGTAGGTGTTTGACGTTTTTGTGTTACTTGATTTTATTTCTAAATTTAAAATAACATAACATAAAAATTACAGATTTTGTGAATGGGTTGCAACGAAAAATCAACCAAAAAAATCAAAATCGTTCCTAGTTAGACTGCTCCGTTCTTAATATTTCGCTGCTTGAAATTGGTGCTGCGCAGAACGATGTGATCAAGCCGGCAATTGACGGAACGCTGAGTGTTTTGAGGGCCTGCACGAAGGCCAAAACCGTAAGGCGTGTGGTGGTCACATCGTCTATGGCCGCGGCAATCTCAAACGAGAGTCAGACGTACATTGACGAAACCTGCTGGACAGATGTGGATTTCTTCGAGAACACAAAGCCTCGTTCCTGGGTAAATACATAAGTACCGATATTTTGGTTGCATAAAGAAATTACTCACATAGATTTTGGGATTTATTGAGTTATAGAGTATTTAATGTACCCTTAGTTTAATGTAGCTAGAGTTAATATGGAGTTAATATGCAGTCTTTAATGTAATTACAACAGGTTTGATGATTCTTAGATTTAAAGTTGTCAATAGTTATAACCAGTGTTGGAATTTCAAATGACGGACACCTATCAAAATTGCCGGTAATAAACAAAATCTGAAACGTTTTCTGTATTCTAAGACGGATTTACCCGTCAAATTCCATCCCCCATCCCTGGTTATAACATGTTGTAACAACATTAAATACTCTGCATCTCACTAAATACCTTTATAATTGTGTTTCTAGAAAATAAAAGCTATAACAGTACTATACTGTTAATGGTACTGAATGGTGCAGGCATATACGGTTTCAAAGACGATTGCAGAGCAAGCAGCCCTGAAATACGGAAAAGAAAGCGGATTGGATGTGGTGAGCATCAACCCTGGTTTCGTGGTGGGATCTGCCATCACCCCCAACGTTCCGGCATCCGTTGAGCTAACCGTTTCCCTCCTCACCGGCAAGAACGAAGGCATAGAAGCTTTGAAGGTTCTCCAGATCGCTTACGGTGCCATTCCGTTGGTTCACGTTGAAGACGTAACCAGCGCTCATATTTTCTTGATGGAAAACCCTTCTGCAGAGGGCCGCTACATCTGCGGCCCTATCAACACCTCCGTTCCACAGCTGGCACACTACTTGTCAAAACGCTATCCTCAGTACAATGTCCCAACCCAGTGAGTATATATTGCCGCCTTCTATTATCTGGATATGTATGTATATCCGAGTATTGAGCAATTAAATGTTTGTGTGTATACATCCAGGTTTGAGGATCTCCCAGATAAACCAAAGTTCGACATTTCGTCTAAGAAATTGGTGGATAGCGGTTTCTCCTTCAAATTTGGCATCGATGAAATCTACGATGATGCTGTGGAATACATGAAGTCGAAGGGATTGCGTAATATGACTGTGTATAAATAGTGAAAACGATAGATCGATGATGTTAAGGGAGTTGGAATAAATTTCCGAGTCTTTTTTAATCCCCACGGCGGGGACCCTGTGTTCCTCTGTTATGTATTATTTAATAACACTTTATTAAATCAAACTGTAAAACTTTTCTTTTAATAAAGTTTGTTTTTATATAATTGTAATTTGGACACGTAAAACTTTTCTTTTAATAAAGTTTGTTCATTATTTTTAATAAATTATTGATTTTAGTTTTTATATAATTGTAGCTATCTAACTAGGGGACTTATTTATTTTTAGGCGATTTTAAGCTCAGAGATGAAATTAGGTAACCAGAAAACCTCAAAACACCCACATTCTGTAAGATCTACCAGTGTTTTTGAAGGTTTTGAAAATTCAGTCAATATTCATGGCAAGAAGCTCGTAAAAACCAGCCGAAAAGAGAAGTAAAAAAGTCCCCTCTTTAAACAACTCGTAAGTTTTACGATTAAAATTTTTAATCAGTCAGACCTGGACTTTGGGTTAACAATAACTAATCTGCTGGAGGTCATTTAATACTAAGGCAATAGGCATGTGCTTACTTGAGATCTTAAT
>LPNX010809456.1:477802-687578 GCA_001517045.1 Pseudotsuga menziesii | reverse complement strand
TCCTCACATATCTTATCACGCGCACACATAGCTTCCAGAATGGCTTCGTCGGAAGGTAAAACAGTGTCTAAGCAATCTATGGAATGTAAAGAGTTTTCCCCCCATGCGGGCATATAGACTTCTTCCAGATCATCCGAGACTGTAAGAGCATCTGGAATGGGATCTACAGTGGTTTGGGTAATAGCTTGATATGCCACTTCCACTGCAGATAAAGGCACTTCCAGTTCCTGAGGAGTTGGGAGGACCCAAGGATCAGTCCTATCGACCACCTAATCAATGGACTTCCCTACAGTAGTAGAACCGATATAAAGGACTGGAGCTGGAATATCGAATGTGCCCATCAATGATGCGTACATTCCAGCCCCCAAACTCTGCGCAGCAGGTTTGGCCTGATCAACCAATGGCACAGTGGAATCTTTAGACTCTAGGCGGCCTTTTCGAGTAAAATCAAGTTGGTCAACAGTGACCACCTTGCCCTCATGTGGAAAAACCACGACACGAAAGACAGCAGATGCAACAGCAGACATTGCATAAGTCCAATTCCTACCCAGAAGCAAATTGTAATCCAATGGAGCATCAATCACTTCAACTTCAACAGACACTGCTTTGCCAGCCAACTTAATCTCAAAAGCTGGTAGGATACTATGTGGACGGAAAGACCTTCCATCAAAAGCAGTAAGTAAAGTGGTTGATGGGACCAGCTCTGGGGATCCAAGAGCTTTCCAACAGGCCAGGGACATAACACAAGTAGAGGCTCCCTCATCAACAACCGCTCGTCCAATGGTCTTACCACCATGGACAACATCTATCGATAGAGCTACATGATAAGGGAGGCGAATTTTAACATCAGAGAGATTAAATTTCGCTAAGAGACTCGAAGAGTCCATGCTACCTAAAGCTGCTAAGAGGGCATCCCGCTGGGCGGGACAGCTTTGTAGCACCTCTAAAGCTGACATTGCACAAGAAGTCTGAGCCAAGTCTTCAACCACCGAGTAGTTAGACGCTGCTCTGGCATTTGGGTTATGCAAAGTCTTCTTAAAGACACCTTTGGGTATCTTTGGCATTATTTCCGCAGGTTTCTCTATAGTGAGAGGGTTGGAAGATTCAACTACAGCTTTACCCTTCTCATCGGTCTCCTTCTCATAGTTCTTGTTCCTGGTTTGTAACAAAGTTGAGGATCTAACCATGTTGATATAATTGGGGTCAGGGGCAGCTTGAGTGCCCCCTGCTACGGTAGAAGCTGAAGCAGAATTCTGCCCTTGGGGAAATGGATCATTCAGGACAGCCGGCGGTTGAGCTTGTAACAGCTTCTGAGCTTGTTCCATGAGGGGACAAAGATGAGTAAGATGGTCCCCTTGGCACAACTTACAAGGGAACTTGACTTTCTTCTTTTCCTTTTTGCCCCCATCAACATTGTTCTCAGGCTTTGGCTTGTTTTGATTTTGGTTTCCCTCTCCCTTTTTACCTTTCTTCTTCTTCCCGCCGGGCTGCTGATTGCCCTTCGAAGAGGTTTGTGCAAAAACATTTGCACTTTGGGGGGAGGGGGCAGGCTTTGCTGCCTCCGCCGTAGACTGTTTGACAGACAATTGGTGAAGTTGTTTTGTCAAAGACTCTATAGTGGGAGAGTTCATGGACCCAACCACACCATCGGCATGGGGTCCAGGCTTGGGTTTCTCGGCCTCATGTGAAGGCCTTTGTGCCTCAGGGATAATTTCATATAGAATCCCAGACTGTGAATAAATCAAAAGTCCAACTGCTGGGCCCTGAGTATGGCTTCTTCTTCACTAGTCACTCCTGATGTGGAAACATCCTTAGAAATGTACGGCAACAATGACTTAAGGAACCATTCTAATAGAAACTCAGGAGGGATGGTAGCTTTGATAAGACTCTTTCGCCTCCTCCACTCTTGGATATGATCCGAGATGTGGGTTGCCTTGTTTTGTCTGAAAGTAGACAACAAATCCATTCCGAAATCGTAACGGACTGGAAGCTAAAAGTGACTGAGGAAAGAACTAGCTAGGTCCCAGAAACTACTAAAAGCAGCAGAAGGCAGCTTAATGTACCATTTTGTCGCAGTGCCAGTCAAGGTCCTCTGGAACAACCTCAATCTCACTGAATCTTCATTCAATGAGTTGGAAGAACACCATAAGTGAAAGGTGGTGGCATGAGCCCCAGGATCTTCACCAGCCTTACCTTCGAACTTAGGGATGTCCGAGGGCAATTTGGTGGGAACAGGTGGCCACAAGGGGTCATGCCTCACCGGGTCATTCATCAATTTGGATAAGTCTGGCAAGTTCAAAGTTGCCAGAAAAGGAAGTTTGGGCCTAATCGGTGCACTAGATGTGCCAGCTTGGGGATTAGAGGGTCCAGCCCCCGAATGCCCATAGGTAAAGGTGGGGTTGCCCCCTGACACCGATTGTGAAGTGGGAAGGTTGCCTTGAAATGGATTCCATCCGTAGGCCACAGGATTTTGGGTGGGAGGTGCAATGTAAGTGGTTCGGGCCATCCCCATAGAAGCTCGGGTCTGAAAGACTGGAGCAGGTATCCCTCCGCTAAACAAAGAGAAGGGAGAGCTCGTGTATGGGACCGAAATAGGGTTATGGAAGCTCTGCCCATAAGAGGTGTTGCCTCCAAACTGCACTCCTACATATGAAGGAGATGGACCTACGTATGGACTGGATGGGGGAATGTGCCCCCCATTCCAAGGAAATCCTTGGACATAAGCCGAGGATCCTACCGGACCACTCTGAGTAGTGTAAGGGAAGGAAGAAGGAATGGTAGGTATACTGGGGATCCCAGCAACCGTGTTACCAGAAATACCTCCTATGTTGGAGTGAACCGGTGGTTGGACCACCCGGCTCGCTGGGGTTAAAGGGGTAGAAGGCAAACTAGATCTAGGGGCACTAACCGAGGGAGGTAGTACCCCTTCAACCGGAAGGGTTGAGGTAAACACAAATGAACTTTCTTTCGCAGAAGACATGACTCTACTCAAAGGGACACCTACTACAGGTGAACTAAAAGGTCTAACTTGGACGATCACAGGATCGTTAAGATCAGTCAAGGGAGAGTTAAAATTTCTTGCAAACTCGTCAGTCTGCAATTCTTCGATCTCGACTGTGTCTAAATCAAAATGGTTAGCTATCAATTCTGGTTCACCAAGAACCTCACTTACTCCTACTGGTTCAAAAGAACCGTCTGTGCCTAATCTCCGTCTTTGGGGTAAAGGTGGAGGCTCCAATGCAGGAAGAGGAGGAAGGTTTCTCAACCTTCTTGACCTTCTAACTAGTTGGTCCTCAAGAATTAAAAATTTGACTAATCACACCCTAAGGTCAACTAAGCACAAGCAAATCCACAGAGCATACACTAAAAAGATCCTAGAGTCTCAAGCAATCAAACCAGGGTATAAAGATATGCTTTCCCGAAGAAAGCTGATGAACAGTTACTTGGCGTCCTTGAGGGGTTCTCAGGCACAAGCGGAGGAATCACCCACCACCCTTCTGCACTTTCCACAAGGGTTACCTTCCAAGCCCGTTCGAGGTGAACCAGAAATAACCTTCCAGTTTACCTAGGTATGAACCCTAAAGAGACAAGAGACTAAGGCTACCTTGACAATGCCAGCTGTCTGGGGGGACAGTCGCAAGCCGAACTCGTACGCATGGGCAGGGTAGCTGAGCCCGAAACTCTGTCTAGGACAGAATCCCCAGATGCGTAAAAGTCATGGGTTACGTTTTGACAAGGATTCGGGGGTTTATCCCCTCTGTCCAAGCCTCCACGCGGCCTAGTGCTTAACTCCCGTTTGAGAGGAGCTTCCCAGATACAGTGATAGAATCAAGGATTTACCTAAAGAACGGTCCACTACGTCTGAGTTTATAACTTGTGGGAAGTTTACACTCCCTAGCCCACAAGTCTAGCCTAAGCTAGTAGGTGAAAGGCCCCTAAAAATAAAAAACTTACTAATAAATTTTAATTTATGCGTTTATTTTAAGGGTTGTTTCTTACTCAAGAGGAAATGGAAGTGTGTACTGTATGGTGTTTTGACTCAGCAGAAAATAAATGAAAGTAAAGTGCATTCAAAGCAAACTACTACTATAAAACAAACTTCTTTTCATTTTTTCGAATATGTATTGATAAACTACAGCACTGATAAGAGAAACTAAACCTATGTTTTTGTAATTTTCTGAGATTATATATTTTTAAAATGAAGCAAACACTATTTATGCAAAAATTACAATGCAAAAGACCAACTATGTTTTGTTTTCACTTTAAAAATTGCTCAAAGAAACTACTATGCATCTACAATGCACTATGTTTGAGTCAACTTGAAACTTACAGACTGTATACAAACTACAAACTGAAACAAACAGGCTGCCAGAACCTACAGACCAGCAAGAGAAGCAGGCTAGGAACCCTAGCTTGGGTGCTAAACAATGACACAAAACCACTGCAGACTTAAAAAAAGGCAAGTGCAAACCAGTAACTCTCAGAAAGCAGACTGGAAAAACAGAGTCCAAGACCCTGATCACTGATCTGGACTAAGACACTTGGACCAAGAACCCAAACAGACCAAAAGTTTCAAGATGCAAACAGTAAATAAATCAAGTAAAAAGACTCAATGGCTTTCAAAAAGCACTAAGATGTGATCACCTAAGGCAATCAAGCAAACTTTACAGCATTTTTAAAGAAAGTCTTCTCAGAAAAGAAGGACTATAACAAGAAAAGACACAAGCAAACTCTTCTTTAAAAATCCAAATCTTCAGGAGTACTCGCGACTGTCTAGCAGTGCAACTCGCGAATGACTCGCGACTGTGCAGTATAACAACCCGCGAATGCAACTTTTTACTCGCAACTGTCCAGTAGGACAACCCGCGAATGGGTATAAAAATTTTCTTAAAAGCAAAGAAAAAACCCTAAGACTTTCAAACACCGAAGTAAGCAAGAGCCAGGAAAAAAAACCACAGTCAGACTCACAAGCAAAACTGGTCAGGATAACAGAAATGACCTACAGTAGTCTAGGCTTCCCCAGTAGAGTCGCCAGTTCTGTTGTAAGGGATTATGCACCTAATAAACGTAGGTCGGGGATTACCAACATACTCAAACACTTGCAGACAATTGACTTTTGAAGTACAGAATAGGAAATAGGAGGGTTAGAAGAACTTACTTGTTAAACGACGTTCGATCCTCGCTAGTCCTCTTCCAATCTGTTCCACTTCCAAAGTCTTCAAGGCTCACTCCTCTTTCACCTGTTCAGAGACAATCTTCCAAATATAGAATGATTCATATATATATGTTAGCAAGTTAGATAATCCAAATATGAAATACTGAAGCATAAACAATTATCAAACCAAGATATATAAGACACATGTGGAAGAAGTAATCTCTTTATTATCAATAATGAGAAAGTTCAGAGTACAACCAAACGTCTGAGACAAGGACTCCTCTGTCACCAAAGGATTCTGAGTTTCACTGCTCCAAAGACTTCTGTAAACAATCCACCAGCAAAACTTTGCTCCCCAAGTGTAAGTCCCTACAACCTTCCCCAAGGCCTGTATTTATATGGGTGAAATAAGGCAGTTCTCGAAGGTTGGGGAAGTTGTAGCAGTTAGGGAGATTAAGTAAAATGCCTTAACTAAACTCCCATTAGCGCGTGATTTTGTGTTTTTATGTTAAGAAGCACATTCTCGGGTATGTAGTAGAGCAACCCGCGAATGACTCGCGACTCTGTATAAGCGCAACCCGCGAATACAAGGATTTGCGACTTGCTGTGAAGGAGACTCGCGAATGACTCACGAGTTGTCAAGAATGAGAGTCGCGAATACATCCCAACATGGCTAAATGGCAAAGTAACTAGCTAGATGAAGGTAGAATGTATTTCATGACAAGCCAAGCTATAGTGTTAAGGGCAAACCTCTATCCATAAGTGTCCTTTTGTGTGCCGACATGAGGGATATCAGCACTCGGACGGAGAGGTGCCACTCAGGTGTATAACACCCTCAAAAGCATGAAGCTTCTTCCAGTTGGTGACCATCGGTGTATACATCGGCCTACAGTCCTCCATCCAAAATCTCCTCAGAATATCAACTGCATACTTTCCCTGTCCCAGGAAAATATGTCCAGGCTCCTACCAAACCTCCAATCCCAAAAAATAGTGCATCAACCCAATGTTCGTCATCTCGTACTCTGAAGCAAGATCTTTCTTGTAAGCTGCAATAGGTATCTCTCCTCTTGTGATAAATAAGTCATCCACATACAACAGAAGAATGAGCAGATCATCTCCAACCATGATGAAATAGAGATTCGAATCTGCCTCACTCTTTTGAAAACCCATCCGCTGCAAGTAAGAGTCAATCCTGGAGTACCGAGCTCTAGAAGCTTGCTTCAGCGCATACAAGGCTTTCTTCATCCTGCACACATGAGACTCTCTCCCATGAATCTCAAAGCCCTGAGGCTGCTCAACATAAACCTCCTCCTGTATGATTCCATTGAGAAAAGCGGTTTGCACATCCATTTGATGGATCTTCCAACCCATTTCCACAGCAATGGAAATCAATGCCCTGATCGAAGTATAACGAGCAACCGGTGCAAAGGTCTCATCATAATCAACTCCCTCAACCTGTGAGAACCCCCGTGCCACAAACCGAGCCTTGTACTTCTCCACACTACCATCTGCAACATGTTTTAGCTTGTAAAGCCAACGAGAAGTCACCACTAACTTCCCTTCATTTCTCGAAACTATCTCCCAAACATTGTTCTTCATGATGGAATGCTACTCTTCCATCATGGCATCTCTCCAAACATGATGCTGAGAGGCCTCCTCAAAAGTAGAAGGCTCTGAATCACGAAGACTAGCCATTAATGCCATACCCAATCTGTCTACCATCTGAATAGCCCTCACTAGCTCCCTGGGAGTCCCAAACTCCCGTGCTTCCTTCAAGGTCTCCCGAAGCCACTTAGGCTTGTTCTTCCCTGAAGACCGCTCCCACACTAGTCTGTCCTCATCTAATGAACTACCAAAGGTAGAAACTCCAGTAACCTGTGAACCAGAAGCTGGAGTGCCAACCTATGCTGTTGGGAGCGGGGAGCAGGAGCGGAGCGAAAAGCGAAATTTTTAAAAGCTCCCATTTTGGGAGCGTTTCAAGAGCGTTTTTTGTATAGTATATATTTTAATATATTTTGATGGATTTATATCTAAAAAACATGTAGGATGTTGAATTAACTATAGAGTACATGGATTAAACCATATAACATCAATCATCTAGTAGTTATAACTTATAACGTTATCATCAAATGATCAACCATAAAAAAAATTGTAGGAGCTTGGCAAAGAAGGGAGGTACCATAACATTCTCATCAAATGATCAACCTAGTATAGGAGCTTTAGTATAGGAAAGGAAGGGAGCACTTCAAGAGCGCCTTGGGAGCGTGCTCCCGAAACTGTGAGCGTTTTAGGAGCGAGCTTCGGGAGCGGGAGCGAGGGGGTGGGGGGTGCTCCCACGCAGCATAGGTGCCAACAACTGGTGAACCCTGTGATCCTGAAGCTCTGTACAGTGAACCTGTAACCTGAGACCCAAAACCTGTCCCCGAAGATCCTGCTGGCTGAACCATTGAAACTGGAGAGCTTGTGCCTATATTGTGTAGTCCAGTAACCCCGGAAACCTGTGAACCTATCTGTTGTACTGAAGGTACCTGTGAAACTACCTAAAGTGTGGGAAAAACGGAGTTGCAATATGAGTTGTAACACTAGTCTTAGAACAAGGAATAAAATGTACCATCTTTGAAAATCTATCCACCACAACAAATATGGAATCTTTACCTCTCTGTGTTCTTGGGAATCCCAGAACAAAATCCATACTTACAGCATCCCAAGGTCTCTTTGGAATAGGTAATGGCTGATACAATCCTGCATTTTGTTGTCTTCCTTTTGCATGCTTGCAGATTTTACACTCCCCAACAAACTTCTGTACATCTGCTCTCATTGCTGGCCAATAATAAAAAATTATTCAGCTAAGCATAAGTCTTGTCATTTCGAAAATGACCGGCAAGTCCTCCACTATGCTTCTCCTTCAACAAATTCTCTCTCATTGAACATTTAGGAATGCACAATTTACTTCCTTTAAACAATAATCCTTCCTACAACATGAAACCCATCCATGGACTTCTATCTCTGAATACTTGATTCTGACAGGCTTCATAAGCTTCCTTGAAATCAGCATCTTCTGCATACATATCCTTCAAATGCTCTAATCCAAGAACACTCACTTGGAGATCCTGCAAAACTAAACATCTTCTGCTCAAGGCATATGCAACCTTGTTAGAATGGCCTCTTTCCCATTAACAAGGGTATACGGGGACACACCTAACAAAGTCTTGGGGGTGACCCTATCAGCCCAAAGAGCACTTGGTAACGCTGAGTGCCAACTACTCTAATTTTCTATCACTGTCTTTTTTAAAATCCTAATCAGATTCTTGTTTGTGGATTCAGCTAAACCATTTCCCTGTGGATAGTAATTAGCAGAGTAATGCAATTTAATTCCTTTCTCATGAGCAAATGCAGTTAATCTAATGGAGGAAAAGTAAGTAGCATTATCGAAAACTAAAGAAATTGGAACTCCAAACCTGGTCATAATATGGTCTTGCAAAAAGGCCATGACCGCATCTTCATTTACTTTACGCAATGGAATGGTTTCGACCCACCGAGTGAAGTAGTCGGTTGCTGTCAGAATATACTTGTGTTGCAGAGAAGAATTCGGCTTTATCTCCCCAATGATATCCAACCCCCATTGCTCGAAAGGCTCTGTTGTCATCACAAGCTTTAACGGTCCTGCTGCTTTAGCTTGTCTTCCACTATACCTTTGACAAATGTCACACTTTGACATGGGCGTGTGCATCTTTGAACAACGTGGGCCAATAGTATCCGGCTCTAAGAATCTTATGAGTTGTAGTATCTCCGAAAAAATGTCCTCCAGCAGGCCCATCATGTAAATCTATCATTACCTTCTTCGCATCTTCTTTCTCTAAGCATCTAAGAAGAACTCCATCATAATTCTTTCTGAATAATATTCCTTCAACAATTTGATATGAGGATGATTTAAGACGCAGTGCTCTTCTTTGCTTAGAATTCCAATGTTCCGGTAACAATCCCGCCTGAAGGTAATGCACAAGGTCTCGATACCAAGAGTCCGGAGCTGTGAAAAGAGGACATACATCCATCAAATGTAACTCAGCTTCGCCTTCTCAGTCATGTTCTTCATTGTCTTTACTTTCAGTCATCATTTTGCACAATCCTTGCCCTTTGACTATGGAGGCTGGCTTGAATTCGAGGTCATAATCCTGTAGAGTCGTTACCCAGTTGCCTCTCCTTTCTCCTAGCTCCTTTTGTACGAAAAGAGACCTCACAGCTGGGTGTGGAACTATTGCCTTTGTCCGATTCTTCAGTATATATGGTCTGAATTGTTTCACTGCTTTGAACACTGCGTAAGCTTGTTTATCCACAACATGGTAATTCAATTCGGCCCCTTGCAGACCAGTGCTCATAAATGATATGGGGAACTCATCTCCCCCATCTTCTTTCTGGGTCAGCACAGCTGCTAGTGAATCATCAGAGGCGAAAGTGTACAAAATAAAATCTTTATCAAAATCCGAACTTTTGAGGGAGGGTGCGTGCGCAACAGCTGTTTTAATCTTACTGAATGCGTTCTTCTCTACATCAGTCTATTTGAACTGTACACTTTGCTTTACCATTTGCTGCAAAGGTTTAACAATTTGAGCGAAATCTGGCACAAACCTTCGCACGAACTTTATTGTCCCCATAAATGATTGCATGCCCTTTTTATTATGGGGCAAGGGAATCTATTCAATGGCTTTGATCCTTTCTGGGTCTATGGAGATCCCCTTCTTAGACACCACGTGACCCAACAACTTACCTTTTGTAACAGCAAACATGCACTTCTTGGGGTTTAGTGAGATACCATATTTCCGGCAGCGTTCAAAAATCTTCTTTAGATGAAATGCATGTTGCTCTCTTTTCTTCGAGAATATCGTGATGTCATCGAGGTATACTACAGCACTGCGGCCAATCAGACCACGGAAAGCTATGTCCATGGCCCTCTGGAAGGTAGCTCCAGCGTTTATGAGCCCAAAAGGCATCTTTCTGTAAGCAAAAGTTCCCCACCTGGTCCCGAATGTCGTTTTTAGTCTGTCTTCTTCGGCTACTAATACTTGATTGTAGCCTGAGAATCCATCTAATAAAGAGAATAGTTCAGAACCTGAAACCATTTGCAGTATTTGCTCCATGGGTGGAACAGGATAATTGTCTTTATCTGAAGCGCGATTTAAGTTTCTAAAATCCACACATAACTTGATTTCTCCAAATTTCTTCCTCACTGACACCAGATTTGAAACCCATTTCGAGTGTCTAACCTTAAAAATGATTCTAGCATCCAATAATTTCTTAACTTCACTCTGGATTAGAGGTTCCAATTTTGGATGCATTTTCCTTAAAGGCTACTGATAAGGTTTGATTCCAGATTTGATGGGGGTAACATGCTGGATAATACTGGTGTCATATGTCTTCAGATCTTCATACGTCCAGGCAAAAACATCTTTGTATTGCTTGAAAAGAATGATAAACTTATCCCTTTCAGCTGGTGAACAGCATTTTCCAAGATTCACATATTTAGGCTTCATCTCAGTCCCCAAATTAATCAACTCGAACTGTAGAGATGAGTTATGAGTCTTCACATTTGCTGGTCTTCTAAATTTTTCATTTAAATCAAACATCCGTTCTAAAGTTCTGACTCCCTTAGGAATGAAATTATCGAATTTTAGCTCGGCCTGATGTTCTTCATCATCAATAATCGCCCCTTTGAATGCCTCGTCATTCGTTAAGCATTCTATAATCTGTTGATCGTCATCGAACACTCGTTGATTGGTAATCATATCTGGAACCAAGGGCCTGAAAAGCAATTCAACAGAGCACCGATTATTAGAGGGCACAAGCCTCGCAGCTAATGTGGCCAACAAGTCAGCTGCTGCATTCTTAAGTCTTGGAATCGATACAATGTTAAATGCATTAAAACATTTAAGTAAATCCCATACTTCATTTTGATAAGCTTTTAAATGAGGAGAAATGCAATGTATTTGATTCCGAATTTGTTTTACAATTATTTCAGAGTCTCCAAACACTTTCAGATTCTTTGCCTTTAATTCAATTGCTTTCCTTAACCCCTGAACCAATGCTTCATATTCAGTTGTGTTATTGGTACATTCAAACTCTAACCTACATGAAAGAAAATGTTTGTTTTTCAAAGGGTCAATCAGGACATAGCCGGCTCCCGACCCCTCTAAAGTTTTAGAACCATCAAAGAAAAGCGTCCAAAAATCGCTACCTACTACTACATGAGAACTAACATCTACATCTACAGCTAAGTCTACTATTTTACAATCGATTTCATCAGCCTGTGAAAACCGAAGGAGATCAGGCTGAGTGTCTGATGTATCGCTGGTTTCTTCCGCTTGATAGTTTCCCGGTTCTAACTCAATAAAATAGTTTCCCAAAACAGGATCCACTAGTTCATTTTTTTCTTCGAACTAAGTAACATTGTGTTTCATGTGGGGCTCCCTCAACACTTTAATTTGATTTGGTCTTCCTTTATATGGCAGCCACAGATGCGACCAGTCTGAGACAAAATATCCGTTCAGCTTAGCCGACCAATCCCTGCTCAAAACAAGTCCATAAGCTTCCGATATGTCAGCCACCACAATATCGATGACTTGACACACCTTATCATTGGAAGATAAGCGAACGAGAACATCCTCCATTTCTCCAATTACCTTCACATTCGTTCTATCCAACTGAACAACCTTCCAGGTAGATGGTTTAGGTTGTCTATTTATCTTTTTGCAAACCAACAGCGGCATGACATTGACCGATGCCCCCGAGTCTACTAGGCAGTTATGCACGTTGTGGTTGAAGATTTCAAAAGTAAGGAGAAAAGGTGGATTCTTACTTTTAGGCTTACCTCCCATACTTGCTTCACCAATTTCTTCTTCTTGAGGCTGATTGTCAGTGGGCAGCCTCTCCTTTGATGCTTCAAGCGCTTTTAATAGCTTTTCTTTTTGATGTGGCACATTGCACATTTCAAATAATGAGATGTTTGCCCTCACCTTCTTGATATCCTCCACAATGTCATACTCCATCTTATGTTCAGTGAGATTTGATCTAACATTATTTTCTTCGTTGGGCTTAGTAGGCATGTGAATCTGTCCAGGATTTTGACTGGTGATGGTAAACTCTGGAATTTTATTAACTGAGGAACTATTTTGGAATTTCTTAACATTCTTTTGAAGTCTTTTGATCTTGGGGAGCATAAGACTGTTTTCCTTAATCAACCCCTGGCTTCTTGTCGTCACATTTGTTTCCAGGATGCCCTCGTGTCTCAGATCATTTTCTTCCTCGGCATCAAACAAAGATACACAGTCCCATAAAACCATGGCTTCATCTTCCTGTTTTTCTGTTGATTTACTATTATCTTTCCCTTCTTCATCGTTGTTTTCAGTTAACTTGGAATCTAAAAGCTGATTCATGACCAACGTCATTGAATTTATCCATTGAGGACAGTTCTTTTCAGAATGGGGTTGTTGGTGGAAAGTACAGAAGTTATCCATTCCTACCTCTGTTAAGTTCATAGATGCAGGGCTGTGAGGAGGAGGTTGGGATTGATTGTTATCTTCCATTTTCTTCTAATAAGGCTTGTAGAACTTTTGGGCTTCCTTCTCCTTTTCCAAGTCTATGATTCTGTTAGAAAGCTTCTGCATCATTTTTGCCATTCCTTCGAAATCTAGTGATTGCTCCTCTTTAGGCTTAGTAAACAATAAAGCTTTCCTCCCGACATTTGTTTCTCTTGACCGTTCAGGATAATCTTCGATACTTTCCCTTTCGGCCTCTACTTTTTCTGCTTCCTCATAAGTCTCAGCTAGCGTAGGTTTGGCCTTCATTTTGGCAAACATGGCCAACTTGGGCCCTAGAGCTGAGGTATAATATTCAATCAGGACTTTATCCGAGGGTTTGTCAGCTTCAGAAAAATTCTTAAGATAGGCTGCAAATCTTTGGGTAAAACTATGCACCTTCTCTTTTCTTTCTTTCTTTAAGGCGCATAGTCCTTTCATAAGAGCTGCATGAGTTTTTTGGGTTGCATATTTACTTCTAAAAATCCTTTCAAAGGTATCCCAATCAAGGATAGAATTGGCAGGCAAACCAAAATACCATGACGTTGTCGTTCCTTTAAGTGTGTGTGAAAAAAGTCCACAAACCACATCCTCATATTCCCCAGCCCTTAATCCTTCTATTACTAGATAGAAACGCTGCAAGTGGTCATCTACTAACATCTTCTCGTTTGGATCAAACTTGGGCAGCATCTTTTCAAAAGATTGAGGTAAATCATGCAAAGGAGGTGTTAGGTTTAAAGGTGATCTGGCTTTCCAAGCAGGTGGTGGATTTGGTGGGTTGGGTGGCTGATTTGCGTTCACGCCTGCCATGAGTCTTGGTGGGGAGTGAGGTGGTGAATGAATAGGAGTGTGAACAGGAGAGTCGTAAGGAGTATCCGGGCCTACTTGATTCAAAGGCTGTACAACTTCCTGTAATGCTACTTCTACTAATTCTTCCCAATCTCCCACGAACACTGAATCCTCCAATATAGGACGATCTTTCCTTTTATATTCTCTTCTGGGCAATTCAGGGATGATGGGTAATCCTCCAATCTTCTTCACGTATGCCCTAGTGTGTCTTCTCAGATCATTAACAACTTCGTTGTCCACAGAATACAAATGTTCTCTACCTTTCTCTTCAGGAATTGGATTGGGAAACAGACTGCCTTCTGAACTGTTACCGGTGGAATGATCTCGAGAAAACGGGTTTCCTCGGCCAGCCATGCACTGGCGGCCCTCCTTCTAGCGCCAGAAACTATTGAGGCCTGGAAATTCGCAGGCAACAACAGCAAGGGATTCTCCCCAGTCAATGTTCCCAACTAGCCCGTGACTGTTTGGTGTAGGGAATCCATCCGGTTTGCGGTCCGGCTACCATGGATCAAGTAACAAAAATAAAAGGTTTTACCGGTTGCGGCCCGGTCCACCGTATATATTTTTGTATTTTTTGACTTTAAGTATGATATGCAAGTGCCTATCTAAAATGCAGATTGATCAAGGATGCAAGGAGTGGTCACAATGTGATGCGCAGGTTCTTACCTCTCGTCTTAGACTCTCTCGCATCTAAAATCACACGCAACTAGAAAATACATACTAACTAAGTTGTCTCTAGAGAGCAAAATATTAATTCATGAGTAATGTAATACCGTTCACATGTTAAGGTAAATCACAGATAGTTGTTCTTAGAACCAAACACATAAACATGAATAAAGATATACACAACAAGATAGCTCATCAACAGTTAAAACCTCCATTACTCATAGTGGAAATTATCACAGAATATACCAGAGAACATTCAGACAAGGACATAGGTTCAGAAAGTTAGAACGTTCTCACAGTTAATGAAACACAGTCGAAAACGAAATAGTTCCCCTTCAACATTGTTCATTTTATCTCATTTTAACATTCCACACAGCACATTCTCCAATGGGCAAAATTTGCAATTTCTTATTGTAAAACAAAGTAGTTCCTCTTACAAACAACAGCTCACAAGTTTTTCCAGGGAAAAAGCCCCTCTTCCCTCTAACTTTCCTGTATTTATACAAAAAACCCCCAAAACCTTTGGGTTCCCCCTGCCCCTTGACTTTCCGATTTCCCAGACCGTTTTAATCCCACAATTTTGTCAGTTTGTGAGTGCTCATGATTCGTATAATGCGTTACATTCGAATTTCAACTTATGAGGACTTCATAAAACGGGACCAGCTCAGTAACTGCTGAACCTTTTCCAAAAACGGGAACTCTGTTGCTATTGATTCCGCTTTGTCTTTTATTTGTCCCTTTTTTAAATCCATTGATTTCAGAACAAACTTTGCTTATCACTTTTAGCCAACTTTCCTCAGCTTTGTCCTTTAACTATGTCTTCTCGCAGCAGCAAATCTGAAGAATCTTCCGAGTTCACCTGTAGTTAAACAACATTTCATCATTAATTAGGATTGCATCTTTTCAATAAACTTAAACCATACTAACAACACAAACTGATTCTCAAAATGAGACTCTATACTGCACTTTTGTTGCGAAAGCCCTAACAGGAATCAAAAACCAACCAACGTCCACACAGGGTTTAAAAATTCACAAGATGGTGGGGAAAACCTTATCGGCGGCTTGAGACACTGAGACATCAGCCGAACAGTCTTACTTACAGCCACAACGGCAGGTTTCAGACGGACAACGAGTTCCGCATGACCGTTAAGCCTATCGGAGTTGGAAGAACTAAACGCCAAAGCATCGGGCAGTAAAGTTCCCTGTCGACGAACGGAACGACATCAACGTCGGAAGGTTAGCGCATTACGCAGCCGCAATAGCGGAAGATGAAAAGACTACGGACCCCGCGGTCAAAAGACGTAAACAGCGAAACCCAGACAAAGCATCGACGAGCGGAGCGGTTATATGGCGAACACTTAGTTCGCTCGGGAGCCACAATGGCGGAAAGCAAACAGACTACAGCCTTCAATCAAAACCATAAACTTTCCGATAAGGTGCAGAAATCATCATGAAACGTTAAGTGTTCGGAAAACCTAAGGTCGTGCAGCAGCCCAAAAAAACGGCTTCACAAAATCAAACAACCCCGACCCAAAATTCAATCAACTTTCGATAATGCAAACAAGTCAAAACAATACAACACGACATCGGAGAAATCAAAGACTATCCTGCGGAACGCTCATCGTTTAGCTTCCGCAACGGAGGCTCCCTAAGGAAACATGGCTCCGATACGTTGTTTAAATGGCCTCCGAAACAGTGGCTAGCATGAGAAATAAGCTTCCGAGAACAAAGCAAGAAATCGCAGCTCAAAGGGCAAAAACCAAACTCTAAATTCCACAACCCACAGCAGTTTCAGACATAAGCAATTTTCCGAAAAGCATGAAGAGAGTTAACCTAAAAATAGTCCAAAATTATAGCAAAAACAAAAACAGAGTTCATGGATCCAAACGATTCTAGGCAATGCTAAAAATTATCAAGGGGGTCCAAAATTTTGAAAATTTGGGGAAACAGTTGCAGCTGCAACACCCTCAAAGACAAAGACTCTAGTCTATTACACATGATAGAAACCTGACGACACTGATGTCGTGATTCAAACAAGACAATTGAAGGATCCTTGATGAACCTGGTCGTCACCAGGATGGACAATTACTTTCCAATCTACATTTATGTTTTCAAGTTAGAACCTTTAGGAAAGAAGGGAACATTCATGGGATATTGCAAGTCCTCAAAGGTTGACAGAATATACATCCCAGGATCGAGGCAAATCGAAGTCAGTCGGGATGTAACCTTTGAAGAAGAAATGGCTATCCGAAAAGGAAGAGAATCAGATATGGAGATCAATGATGATGAAGAGATGAGATCATCTCCCCTCCAAACATCAAGAGGAAGTCTAAAAAAATGAATAAATCGATCAGTTCCATTGATCCAGTTGAGCAAGATGATGCTCCCACAGATATGGCAGTAAGTCGAAAAAGAACCTGATGGGCGCAACAGATTTTGCAGAATCTAGAGGAGCATTAAGTTCCGCATGGAGCAGATGGGAGGCCAGATTTGTTGCCAAAGGGCTCTCTCAGAAAGAGGGAGTCGATTATGATAAGAGATTTGCTTTGCTCCTATGGCTCGATATACTTCCATCAGATCGATTATTGCTATTTCAGCTATGGGATGGAAGTTGTTTCAGATGGATGCCAAAACAGCCTTTCTCAATGATATTGTTGACACGTTACTTCTTGGGATTAGAAGTATGATAAACGCAGAAGAATATTTTCCTTGGTCAAGGAAATTACACCATGGATATGCTGATGAGATTCAGAATGTTGGAATGCAAGTCCATAGCTACTCCAATGGATGCAAATTTGAAGAAGCTGAGAGATTCTGCGTCAGATTCAAATTTGATTGATTCCACCATGTATCGCCAGTTGATTGGGTCCTTGATCTATCTAACGAACACCAGACCAAACATTTGTTTTGCTGTGAATGCTCTCAGTCAGTTCATGTGCGAACCAAGACAAATTCACTGGATTGCTACAAAACATGTACTCAGATACTTACGTGGCACTGTGGGATATGGTCTACGGCAGGATTCAAAATGTGACTTAAAATTGCAAGGGTTTACAGACTCAAATTGGGCTGGATGCACTACAGATAGGAAGAGCACTTCAGGATGTTGTTTCAGTCTGGGTTCTGCAGTTATTTCCTAGTGCAGTAGGAAGCAGAACTCTGTGGCTCTTAGTACTGTAGAGGCTGAGTATATGGCTGCTATTTCAACAACCCGGGAAGCAGTTTGGCTTCGTAAACTCCTTGCAGGTTTGTTTGGCCAGATTCCAAAGCCAACCATGATTCACTGTGATAACCAGAGTTGTGTGTAGATGTCAGTGAATCCTGTATTTCATTACAAGAGATTCGTTATCACTTCATACATGATATGGTGCAAAAAGGTGCGGTTGAGCTCCAGTATATTTCGATAGATGACCAGACTGCAGATGTTCACACCAAGCCTCTTCCCAGGATGAAGCTTGAATACCTTCGCGGAAGACTTGGAGTAGAAGAGAACGTATCCCTCCTTGAGAGGGAGAGATGACTGAGAGACATTTACCATACTTTCACTCAGATACCTCTACTCGTCCAGGTTCTCAGCCGGGTATGGGAGAAATCACATCGGCAGATGAGACAGACAGGTAGTAGATGGTCGGGTTCACCCAAGTACCTATGCTCGTCCAGGGTCTCAGCCAGGTATGGGAGGAATCCCATCGGCAGATGAGACGGACAGGTAGTAGATGGTCGGGTTCACACAAGTGCCTCTGCTCCTCCAGGTGCTCAACCAGGTATGGGAGTAATCCCATCGGCAGATGAATCGGACAGGTAGTGGATGGTCGTGTGATTGCACAGGTACCTCTACTCGTTTAGGTTATCAGCCAGGTATGGGAGTACCCCATTAGCAAATGAGACGAACAGGTAGTAGACGGTCCTGCATGTGTGCTCATCCGGGATCTATAGCCAGGTATGGAAGTATTCCATCGATAGTAGAGACGGATGGGTAGCAGAAGATTCCCTCTCAAACATCTGGATAGAACAAATCTATAAAGACAACCTTCAGTACGTTTAGAGATGATGGAGACAGTATAGATGTACAGATGAAACCCAGATGATGATGATGTTGATGAAGACCAAAGAATACCTTCCTTGTTGAGGGGGAGTGTTGGAGTTTGTGCAACTTCAAAAGCTATTCTTATTGTGTTGACTAAATTGTCATTGATGCCAACAGGTGTGTGTTAGTGTGTCTTGGTGCCCCTTGAGGAGCCTCTGAGGGTTGAGTAAGTGTCAATGTCAAAGAAGACCTTTTGACTTTGTCCAAGCCCAAGTTTGAAGCCCTTGGAGCCCTTGAGACAATGGCAAAAGCCCTGAACACCCTGTAGAGTGGTTAAGTAACCCCAAGTTGGTTCGATGGTTCCCTAGTTGTGTCATTGGTTCCCCAGCACCACAACCATGCCCTATTACCCTAGAATGTGTTCTTGGTGGGTTGAAGAAGTTGTAAGAGTCCAAATGACCCTTTCAGTGGTCATTTGCGTTTGTTAGAGGTCATGGTACCCTAAGAGAAGCCCAGGCACTCCCACACCTTGATGGTCTTGTTTATGAAGTTGTGGTAACTTAACTAAAGTCCTTAAAACCATTACCTTTAGTCCCCTAGCCTACATCTACCCTATCATTACATAATGATACCTTTGTACCTTTACACCAGCCCCTTAAAACCCACAAGATCCATAAAATCCTTAACCCTAAAAATAATAAGATCACTAACTAAAGAAAATAATAAACCTAATCTTTAAGAATTAAAACCATGTAAATTTTACAAATTACTTAAAAACATAAAAATAAAATGAAACTCCTTTAATAAATAAAAAGGTGGTTATTAAAGCATGCTTAAGAATAAATAAAACTTTGTTAATAAAATATTGTTAACTTTAAATAAAACTTTTAATTCACCTAACATGTCGGCCCCATACTCTTCCTTAAACATATATAAATATACCTACATTTATCACAATCTGATGGAATGAATATACAACTTGACTGAGCTTTACAGGGTAGTTGACTGAGGTTGAATTCGCTAGTAGCTAAGGACTCTTGCTCAATGTTACAAATATCGTGTCGGCGAATATATCGCCGAGAGTCCAAAAAGAAATTATCGGATTTATCGGCGAAAATGTCGGCAAACATCGGCAATATATCAGCAACTTAAAAAAATACAAAAATATTCATTTTTTTCGATTTTCTAAACATCTAAATGCTGTAAATATTAATTTTTTACAATCATGCTGTAAATGTTAATTTTAATTTATATATATTAAAATTTTAATTTATCAGTAAACTGTAAATGTTTTAAAATTTTAATGTATAGTATTATTATGTATAATGTATTGTATATTATAGTTAATAATTAATAATTATATATAATATATAATATATGTTTAATATATAATATATATTATATGTATAATATATAATATATATTTACATATATGTTGTTATGTGGTTGATGGTTCCTCTTATCTTAAAGATGACATACAACATTATTTTTTCTCAAAAGCATTTCAACATCTATTATTCGGTGTTTTGGTGTTAACTCTACAATGTCAAAGATATTCAAATTAACTTTATGGCGTTTGAGTTATCGTAACAATGAATAATATGGTTGAAAAAGATATATTCAGCATAGATCATAACAATATACTAACTACTTAATTTGAATTAAAAATGGTTGATTATTTATGTTGTTTTTTTTCTTTATATTAATTTCAAATCTTGTCATAAAATAAATTTTGAGATACACTTATATCATCTCTAAGGAAGAAGACTCTTCCTTCTTCAACGGAAACCTAAATTGTAAAATATAAATACCCATAATCATAAATAGAGTATAAATAAAAAATATATAAATTATAAAATATAAATACAATTTAGAATAAAAAATATAATTTTAAAAGTAACTGTATATATAAAAAAGATTTTTTTTTTCAAAACAATTTAAAATGTATATTTTAAATTTGAAACATAACTTATAATATAATAATGTAAAAATAAAAATAAAAAAATTATAAGTATAGGTGATGTTTTAAACATATTTTTTTTTCAATGTTGATTAAATAATATGTGTACCTTTAATTTTCAGTTAAAAATTTAAAATTAAATAAAATAATAGTTACAATTTTGTTATATAATATATAATATATATTATATTATATATTATATATTATATATTAAACATATTATTGTAAGTCCACCGGCGTTTAAACTTTACCCATGGAAACCCACAGTCCGCCGGCGTTTACCCACAGCTCGACGCAGAAGGAGACTTGTACTGAGCACAATGGATGATCAATGGAAACAAATACAAAAGGTATTCCGACGTTTACCCACAGATCGCTAGCGTTTACCCACGGGCCGCCGTAAATTAAATTTTTAATGTTTAATGTGCAAACTGAAACCACTGTCGTCGAACGCAGAGCTCTGGAGTCCAAACTACATGCAGCAGATTGGAAAAAGGTTAAAACGCCCCAAAAATCGGTTTTTAAACCCCCGACGGACCCGTGATGCTACCTATCGACTCGCAATTTTGGCTAAAAAAATCGCGATTTTATCGCCAAAAAATCGCGATTTTTAGATACGAAAAATGGCTGATGTTTACCCCGATTTTTGCCAATAATATCGGCGAGGAGATCGTATCGCGATATATCGCAATATTGGCGATATATCGCCGATATTTGTAACACTGCTCTTGCTGACTGTGGGAAATAACAGAATTGCAGACCCAAACTTTTATTCCTTGTGATGACTGAGGTTATCGGGTATTAGTAGCAGTGATCCGAGGTATTTTCGTAGGGTTTTTGGCAGCAGCAAAAGAGGAGCAGACCCGAGTTTTTCCAGACACAGAATTTATTTTTTGGGGGTTGAAGAAGGTATATAATCCGAGTTTTTTTTGAGGCATTTATCACTGTTTTGTAGCAGCTGCTTGTGTGGACAAGAAGCAGAACCAAGTGGCAATCAACACCTTTTAACAGACTCAGTAAACATTCTTCTTTTGAAGACAACAGACCTGAGTTTAGACATCAGTTTATCAAGCTTGTGGACAAGTTTAATTTTGCAGCCAAGTTGAAACTCAGAGACCCGAATTTGCAGCAGTGACATATCATTTTCAGATCCGAAATTACAGCAATCTATGTTTGCAGCAGTCTGAATTTTTCGTGGGTATGACTTGTAGCAGCAGTGGAGAGAGAGTCCTAAAATTTTCTTCATGCTTGGAAGTTTAAATACTTCATCATACAGTTGAAGAAGCTCATCCACAGTTACAGTCCGAGTCTTGGTGGCAGTTTGCGAGTTTTTGGAGTAATTACAGTTTGTTTTTTTTGCAAGTTTTTGCTATATAAACAGACCAAGTATTGGGTATACACAGTCCATTTTTTTGCATCTAAATAGCAGTCCCGAATATTCTAAACAGCAGTGATCATCATCTACAGTACAGTCCAAGGTATGTCGGCATGATGATGGTGTACAAGTATTGTGTGAACAGTATTGAATGAATACAGTGGTATGTACAAACAGTAATGTACAAGTATTTGTATACAAGTGTATGTACTAGTATATCTCTATGCACAGTGAAGTTGTGATCTATACTCTATGATGATGCTCTCCCATGCTGTGATGAACACTCTATGATGCACACTCTCCTATATCTGCTATTCACTCTGATTTGATGATACATGCTTTGATAATATTGATGGCATGATGCTTGCCATGGTGTGATGACATACTTCTATGCACTATGATGTGTTCTTATTACATACATATTACATGTTGATGATGATTGCACATACTTGGTGATGATAGTACTTACTGGATGATGATGGTTCATACTTGATGACATTGACGCAAACTCCATGATGATACATATCCTATGATGGCATGTTCAAGAAACTGATCTTTTACAGACCTTGATGATGACATGTTCAAACCTTGATGTTTGATGACTTGACAGTAACCAGCAGTGTTGATGAGCAACTTGACCAGTAGTATTGATGTTTAATATGACAGTGATGACATGGGCAGAAAGATGATGTGGCAGTAATAACTACAGGGATGATTTGACAGTGACTAGAGTGCAGAGGTTATCAGCAGCAGAGTTTGGTATGTGACAAGTCCACAGGTTCGACAATCTTCTTCTTATCAGGGTGGCAGGACGGGGCAAGGAAAGGAGATCGTAGCCTCCTTCCGGTTAAAACCGAAAAACTAGGGAGTGGCAACTTCCTTCAGGTCGTAGCCTATAAATCAGGGGGTCGTAGCCTCCTTCCAATTGAAGCTGGAAAATTGAAGTCTATATAATAAGTGGGTTGTTCCCTTCTTCCAGTTATTTCTGGAAAACTATTTTTAAAAAGGCCTTCGTGGTTTTACCCCCAGAACTTGGGTTTCCACGTCAAAAACTATTGTGTACTGTGCATCTCGTTATTTTTATACACATTGATGATGTGCTGTGATTGGTGATCAGCAACCTACTTTTGACTAAAATTTTAAATAGTGCAAATACTGATTCACCCCCCTCTCAGTATTTCAACATATTGTCCTCCTTTGGGAGTTGAACTTGTTGTAATTATTCATCTAAACCCTAGAAAGAACAATGTAATCCTTGGGGAGAAAAGCCAGCAATAAAAGAATAAATAAAATAATAAAATATAAAATTATTTATTGCACCCCCAAGTGAAGTCGGCCCCAGTTATTTTCTGGGTGGAAAATAAGTATAAATAGAAGGCACCCCTCCTCATTTCAGCATACAACAGCAGCGCAACAGCTACACAACAGTTCGCAATTTTCTGGGAAAGACAGCAGCTCAGAAGTAGACTGATTTTCAGGGTTTCATATTTGGAAGGCATTTCCATATGTTTTTTCTTTCCTCGTTGTACTCTGATCTCACAATTATCATCTCTAGACGAAGGTTGCTGGGTTTTTCCAAATTGGGTTTCACAGGTGAAAAATACTTGTGTTATTGTTCTGTGCTTTTTCTATCTTCTAGAGATCCTATTGATTAATGCAATTAAGATATACTGCTATAATCTTTAAGAAAATCTAACATTATTGTATTGGATCTCTGCTTAGAGGAGGTTGCCCCCTTGAAAAGGCCCATGAATTTTGCTCTCTATTTTGGAATTTTCAATACTGGGTCATAATATTCAGGTTTAATTTCAGTGTCTCATGTATTTGCTATTCTGCACTTATATTTCTGTAAATATTTTTCATGTTCTGTTATTTCTTCTGGTTAGGTACATTACACAATGCATGGGTTTTTTGTATGTTCATAAGTAAGCATGCATGCAGGCCAACTTAAGTGTATTATTTAATGAGAGATAAGTTCTCTAAATCCAAATCTGATGTCCTACTGAAGGAAACGCAGATGATTGTTGCTGCTATTTGTCTCTTTACTATATGTTAGACTCAGGTTTAAAAGAAGGTGAGTAATTGATATCTTTTTAAAAAAATTGTGAGGAAGATTATGATGACGAAGGGATTGCTAGTCAATAACCAGTTGATATCATGAAATCACAGTAGGCACAATTTTTTTCTGGCAATCTGTTTTTTTTACGTTAGTAACAAAATTCATTTTTCCCACATCAAATGCAAAGGCCTTCCAAACACACAGTAGTTAGATTCTAGAACAAAAACATACCACAATACTATCCTCCACAGCCTTCAAAGCAACCTCATCATTTCCAAATGTTTCGACAATGCCATCTGATGAAAATTGTGCACCCATATCCATCATAATTACCTAGGACAAAAAAAGTTTTTCATTAAGATATCAGAAAGAACAATTCTGTGTCCACAAGAAATTGAAATCTATGTTCATGAGAGAGAAAAATGAACTGCAACTTATCTTTGGCTTTACCATCTCAGTTAACAGTCCATACTTTTATTTATTAACATGGAAACCAGAAGAAGACAAGAATCATACATAGCTAAGAATAGGTAGAGACTCAAAATGAATGGACATCTATTGACAATCATAAGTTATGGAAGAAAAATATATAGTCCTTAATCTGTTGTTGAACCATCACATATGTGGGCCTTTACAAATGATTTTTATATCAAATCATGCCACTAATAACAGGGGTACGGGGAAAATTCCACCCTAAAAAAAGACCAAAAGGCAAGCATATGCTCGTGCACAGCAAGAGAAAGGGAATCAACACGATGAAAGACACTGAGTTTGAAGTTCAAAAGCAAGGCCAACTCCTGCTTAAATCTCCTCAAAGCCCCAAAGCTAAAAGGGGAGGGATCCTCCTAAAAAATAATTTTACAGTGATATTTCCAAGGAAAACAAACAGTAACCAACCATATTGAGTGCCCACTGCCACTGGGACTTGTAGCTGTCCCCAATCATCCAAGGGTCACCTAGAAGGGGACCATTCCATGAAACTGGGGCAGCTGAGAATAACTTAATAAGTGATACTTAGCCTGAAACCATGACCAAAACACCTTGCAGCCAAACACTTCCAAAAAAAACATGTTCTGTCGTTACTTCATTGTGACAAAGAACACAAGCAGCATCTATTTGTCCAAAGTTCTTGGGACATTTAAGGAAAGATTTATTTACATCTCTGCATTCTTTGGTGTATTTTAGTAGTGGAAAACACCCACTATACTATATGGATTCTGCACTTTATAATCTTCATACACAATCCTTTGGATGTGTGCAAAGAGTATTTATCATGCACTCACCATACATGATGCGCTCTTGGATGACAAGGGCCTTCCACTTGTCCTTGCAAAAACTCAATTGTGCTATATTACTTTCAATTGAGCCACATTGCCATAGCCTAGGCGTGCAATTATGGTTCATCCACGTGATGTATAGTGCTTTGATAAGGTCCCCTTTCCTTTGTCCCCTTTCATCTTGACCCTTGGTCATATGTTTGGCCTCACTAGACCCTTTGGGCTTTCAATTTAGGACAACTTCCAAGTGAATTGACCAGCCTTGGCCTTTGTGTCCTAAATTTAGTATCTAGTCGTTGGAAAAGCCTCATTTTGGGTCTCCAATGGGCCTATAGTTTTAAAAATCGGCAAAATCAGAATCGTCCGATTCACCAGGCAGACCCCAAACTGATCCAAACTGGCCATCAAATCGGTTCGGTACCGAACCAATCAGACCAGCAGGTTTGGACCGCTCAATCAACTCCAAGCAATGTATGGGCTTTCCTTTCCTGTAGCTGCAAAGTGATCTTTCATTGTGTTTAGAGGAGCAGAGCAGCTGTGAAGTGACGGGTCGTTCCACTTTGAAGTCAATTTGAGGAGGACATCCATCATTGGGGGCCTGTTTTCTCATGTTTTCATATTTTCCTTGGACATCGGTCAACGTTTGAGGGTTCTACCAGGTCTTCTTCTCATCATTTGTGCCTTGTTTCTTCGTAGAAGGAAGCTATCCCAAGTTCTAATGCTTTGAAGGCTGGTTTTGCATTCCTTGAAGCTGATATTCATAACTTAGATGAGTCTTGATCCAACCTTTCTCATTTTTTGGAGCAAGATTGTCTTGTTTTAGAGAGGGCGCAGTTTCAATGGAAGGCTTCTAGCCTTATTCACTCTTATATGGTATATACAAGAGCATACTTTGGATAATTTTTCTATAATGCTTTGGAATCATGCATTAGAATCTTTAAAATATTGTTTTTCTTTCAAATTTAAATATTTTATGTATTTTTTAATAAACTTAGTCATTAAATTCAAATCAGCCGAGTCATGAACAATTCATTACCAATTCCAATTCCGAGACCGAGTTGACCCTCGACTGATTCTGAGTTCGATTCTGATTTTTAAAACTATGAATGCACCCAAATCCATTTAGGCACACTAATCAAGAGACCCATTTGGTCAAGCTCTCAATTTTTCCCCTTGGTCACCAAGCATGTTTTGTACCACGGATTTTCTATACAATGTTGTGTCTGTTTATTGTGGTGTGTAGAACAGAGATGGTTTTTTCACATAATTATCTACCGTAAGCCCAAGAAACTCATGGTTCCTCATCAAAACCCACAGAATGGTTTGTATAAAAAAGACACCTTGTCCAACAGCTAGCCCAACATTCTCCTACGCCTTTAAGGTCATTTCTATTTAAGTCACTGGGATTCATGCAGGGATTCATGCAAGGATGTTTTTAACTCTTGGAGACATGGTAAATGCAAACAAATATGCAAACCCTATTTTATTTTTTTAACAATGAAAGAAATAGATTTCAGATCTGAAATTTTGGGAGAGAAAAAAACAAGGCCAGATTTAACATACCTTTGAATGAAATCAATGGGCACAAGAATCTGGTCAATAACTCCTCCAAGCTTGAAGATGGCCATATCCTTCTAACTTAGATGCCAAATCCACCGCAAACAACCCACAAGGATTTCCAAACAAGCTCCGAGCTCACTCTAAACCACAACTCTTCAATGTTGCCACAAAAACTCCAAATGCTCAATGAGAGAGGTGTGAGGCAAATAGCAGGGGATTCCTTATATGATGTGCTTTTAGGGTTTAGGGTGATAGAATCTAGGTTTTAGGTATATTTTTTTTCAAATTACTTTTTTCCTCTAGCTTTGCTCCATAGCCTGTAGGGAGTGTTGTCCACCTAGCCAACTAGGTGGGCAACCATGTAACATGAAGATGAATGAAGTGTACCTTACAAATTTTTCAAGCTCCAAAAGACTCAGCAGGGCAATTTTGCCCCTTCTCTTCTCTTCTCCATGAAATTGTCACACCCCTGTGGGGGATTTTGTAAGGATGTGTTAGCATGATGGTCTAGTTTTGTGCAAACTTGATTACCTAGTACTTTATCATTAGGTAAGTCCTTTCATCGAGTGTTTTTTTCATTAGGTAATTAAATTTTTTCTTTAGTGATTTTTATTACATGAGTTTTTCACTCAAAATTCCTCCGAAGTGGTGAAAGGTGTTCTAATGATCGAACCCATGGGTGATTAAGGCCTTGAAATGTTGTGTATTACCATGTTAAACATCATCCAGAGTCTTGCAGAATTTCATTTATTTTTAGTTGATTTTTTTTAATATTTTGTAATTAAAAAATGTCCCTCAGCCTAGTTTTTTTTAATTGTAATGTAAAAGAGGGATAAGTGGTCTTCAATAATGTTGTATACGTGTATGGGTACTCATAATCAATGGCTTGAGACCCCCTACACCCATGGATCAAGTTTTGAGTCAGCTATAAAGTTTTGATAGGGTTTTAATCAAGTTTCCCTAACTCAATCATTTTCCAGCAGAAAAATTAAATTAATTAGAAATGTTGGATTTTTCTCTATGTCAAAATTAAAACATTTGAGGGAAATTTTTTGTGTTTGAACCTTAGTGGGACCAAGGCAAGTCAAACAAGTCAAAAGGGGCCCATAGCACCCTTTCTTTTCCCCTTTTTCCCTTTCTCTCTCATAGGGGGCACACTTCTTCAATAGGGGCGTGTGGGCAAGTTAGAGGGGACCACAAGAGGGGGTCCCACCTTCCCAAGAAGGGCGCCCCACTCTCTTAAGCCTATATGCAGCACAGCACAAGGACTTAAACTTTCTCTGACCAAACCTTTGTTCAACAATTCTTGCACTTGTTTACTAATCTCTTCATTCTCTACTAGAGTCATTCTATAAGCAGCTTTGTTTGGAAAACTAGCTCCAAGAATCAAATCTATATGATGACTGATACTTCTAACAGGTGGTAGTTCATTTGGCAAATCATCCACAACTATGTCTACATACTCTTCTAGTAATTTCTGAATTTCAACAGGTAATTCATCTATTCTAGTGTTGGTTACAACAGTTCTAGGTTTACCAACAAAGCAAAACTTACCTCTTCTTCTTGCAACTGTTTCGGAAATTATTTCTCCTTCACCAACAATACTTTTGGATTGGTTTGTTCCTCTATCTTCTCATCCTTTAGGGCAACAAGAGTATTCCTTTTGCCTTCCTTCTCCAAGACAAAAGTATTTTCTCTGCCATTGTACACTGCATTCTTGTCATACTGCCATGGCCAACCCAACAACACATGACACACATCCATAGGTATCACACCACCTAAAACTTGATCCTTGTAACTTCCAATCTGGAAATCAACTCGGCACTGCTCATTAACTAACACATGGTGTCCTTTCTGTAACCAAGAAACTTTGTATGGTGTAGGATGTACTTCTTTCTGTAATCCTAACTTCTCAACCATCTCTACAGAAACTAGATTATCAATACTGCCATTATCAATAATCAATTTACAACACTTACCTTGAGATTTGCACATTGTCCTGAACAAATTCTTCCTATGTGCTGGTTCATGTACCTCCTTGTTTGGTTTCAGCAAAGTTCTTTTTATCAATAAGGCTTCTCCTACCTCTGGAACTTCAACATGATCATCAAGTACTCTCTGTTCATTCTCAACTTGTGTAATCTGAACATTTCCTTGTCTTGCAGCTCCCTCTGGACAATCCCATGACATGTGACCTGTCTTACCACATGTGTAACACCTAACCTCATAATTTATGCCTCTGCCTCTTTGAAAAGATCTTCTTCCTCTAAGGTCTCTTCCTCTTCCTCTCTGAGGCTGTTCTTGCTAACTTGATGATTCAGCTTCTTCCTTTTGAACTGAAAACTTACTTTTTCCAGTTTGTGGCCCCTTACCTTTGTAAGCTTGACCTTATCCTTTCCCCGAGTTATTTTTCCTATTCAGTTTCTCCTCCACTCTCAAAGCACATTGGTATGCTTCTTCAACTGATTTAGGTGAAAATAAACTCATCTCATCTTGAATGTCCATTCTAAGACCATTCATGTATCTGGCTACCTTCTCAGAATTATCTTTTGTGTATCCAGCACTAATATTTACCTTGTAAAACTCCTCTGTATACTCCCTGACAGTAAGCAATCTCTCTCTCAAGTTCTACATCTGCCTATACAAAGCAAGTTGGTAATCTCTGGGTAAAAACTTGTCTTTCAGCTTAACAATCATTCTACTCCAACTTTTAATTGGTTGTTTCAGAATTTGAACATTCAGAAAAACAAGGGTTTGTGGAAAAATATTCTTGAACAGATTGCTTGAGAGTTACAAGTTGTAGCCATGGTGTTTGATCTTAGAGTTGAAGACAGGTTTGATGGGGCTACAAATTTTAGCCCATGGAAGGCTAGAATTAATTTGATACTCGAAGAAAATGAACTATGGGACATTCTTCACAATACAACTGCTAATCCTGTAGTAGTACCTGTTGATGCAGTTGATAAGGCTGCTTTCATGAAGAGAGATGTGAAGGCAAGGAGGATTATACTTGATGTCATGAAGGATCATATAATTCCTCACATATCAGCAAAAACACATGCTTTTCAGATGTGGACTTCTTTAACAAATCTTTACCAAAGTTCAAATGAAAACAGGAAGATGGTGTTGAGAGAGAAGTTGAAGAATGTACACATGAGCAAAGGGGAAGGCATGGCTTCGTATCTTAACAAGATCACACAGGTAAGAGATGAGCTTGCAGCTGTAGGAGAGGTTATAGAGAATGCTGAGATGGTGCATACAGCCTTAAATAGCGTGACTCAACAGTGGACCATGTTTGTGCAGACTATCATTGGTAGGGAGTGTTGTCCGCCGAGATGCACACCAGCAGCAGAAATCTTTTCGAAATTTGTTCCCTCACTAGAAGTGGGGAAGGTGTGGCCTCGGGGGCAAGCAATGAGCCAGGTACTGTCACCTGAATCCCAGCTCCTCCGTTTAGGCTAACTCCTAACGAAGCCAAGGGAGGTAGTCCCTAACAAAGAGTTGTTAGACACTGAGAGGGGGGCGTGAATCAATGTAAAGCAATATTAGAACTTTTCTTAACTTGTCACAGTTAACTACCAATTCATCACTCCACTATTCTACCTGTTGTCCGCCAATTGCACACCAGCAGCAGAAATCTTCCGAAAGTTGTCTCCTCACTTGAGAAAGTGGGAGAGGTGTGACCTTGGGGGCAAGCATAGAGCTAGGTACTGTCACCTACTCCTAGCTCCTCCGTTTAGGCTAACTCCTAACGAAGCCAAGGGGGGTAGTCCCTAACAAAGAGTTTTCTATGGCTCAATGTTTAAGTTAATTTTTAGATGTTTTGGATGCGGATGGGTGTTGTTTAGGAGTTGTTGTGATTTAAGATGATTAATGTGATGAATTGAGCACAAGACAAAGCAATCCACGTTGCTATCACCGGAATTAAAAGACAGACAAATATTTGAGAACTTCACGAAATTGATAAAGCATTCACAGATATTATTTATACTCAAAACATTCAATGGACAAATGGCCCAGATTATCAACAATGCTAAAAGATAGAACCAGTGCCTATGGAGGCAACTTATTAGAGATGCTTTGTGTGTAGAAAGATGTGAATCCCAAAAGATGCCAGTGAATGTTAGGTTTTGTAAGTGTCCTTGGTAAGTTTTAAGAGTTTTTTACTTGTGATCTTTGCTTATGGTAGCTGGATGTCCTAACCGGAAATACCTTCAGTGGCTCTGTTCGAAGACATGACGGACCTGTCTGGGATCAAAGGTAAGTGTTCAATAACTTAACTACCAGTGCCCTGATTGGGTAGCCCGGCGCCCACACTTGGAATTCGCCCACATGCCTCGGTATTTATCGAACAACACCAATGCGTTGGTTATGGGGAAAAGTTTTAGTTAAGTTCCTCTTGTGGGGTTTAGAGATCCAATGCCGTTTCTGGGTATTCCGATCTAAGATCAGTCAGAGCATACTCCAGCAAGGAGGGAAGGGGGTTAATTAATTAAAGGGGTGTGAGTTGCGAATTTTATTAAGTTAATTAATTAAAACTCTCCAATAGAGAGCGCTCTTGACCTCGTCTTATGACAGTGGTTCAAGAGACTTAGCTAATCTAGATGAAACTAATGCAGGGGTTATGCAAACCTAAGATGCTCTCCGATAGAGAGTGCTCTTGACTTGTGTTTCTACAAGTTCAAGAGTCTTACTTATGAGGATTAATTGATTAAACAAGTACAAGATGAAATTAGTTGATTAGACTCTCCGACAGAGAGCACTCTTGATCCACCTTATGGTGTGATTCAACAGATTTGCACAGTTGATTTACTCAGAAAGATAAACAATTAAAAAAACTGAGTAATCAACTTAATTAAAAAGTGATAAATTGACAATTAGTATTCTAAGATTAATAAGCAAATCTAATCTAAGCATGAACAAGTAAACACAACACAATCCTCCCCAAATGGGGGAGGATGAGAGTGGGGACTTAAAAACCCCACTCAAACACAAGATCTTTATTAAACTTTATTGCAATATGCCTCAAGGATTTTAATCCTTGAAAAGACTTTTCCAATGAAAGCAAAGTAATTCTACAATTATTAAAACTTGTAAAAAGGAAAGTGTTTTTTCTTTACTTGAAACTTTTTTGCGAAACTTTTTCAAACTTTGTGAAAAGGGAAAAGAAAAAGCTTGAATGAAAACAAAAGAACAAGATAAAGGAAGGCTGAAAATAAAGGAAAGGATAGGAAGAAGGAAGGAAAACAAAAAGAAGGTCAAAATCAAGAAAAGAGCAGAATAGGGCAGCCAACTATGAAGCCAAAGGAGTATGAAAAATGATGAAAACGGGGCAGCGATGAAGAAGGGAGATGGCCGTCATAAAAAATGCAAAACAGGACAGCAAACAAAAAGTGGCCAAAAAAGCCAAAAACAAGGTTCAAAAGGGTCCAAAAATTAGGGCAAAAAAGAGGCAAAAAGGGGCACAAACTAGGGTAAACTAGGGCTGTCCAAAAGGAAGAAAATGAGTGGTGAACTAAGGCAAAAAACAGGGCAGCGAAGAAGAAAGAGTGAAAAAAGACAAGCAAAGCAAGGAGGAAAGAGGCTAGCAAGCAAGGAAGCAAAAAGAGGTCAAAGAGAAAAAAGAGAACAAGAAGAAGGAAGTTCGGTAACCAAGTGTATTGTTTAATCTTTGTTGATGGAAGGAAGGAGAAACCCTGACTGTTGTATTTCTTTCTTGGATTGTGAAGTGCTTAGGAAAACCTGCAAAACGAAGGAATTAGATGAAAAAGAACCACCGGTTTATGAAGAAGAGCTTGATCCTTAAGCTTGTCCTTCACCCTTGATTGTCCTTGCAAAACCCTTACAAATAAAATTAAATCTAAACAAAATACTCATAAACTAGATTGTTAACTCTTCAAGAGTATATATTGAATAATGATTTAATAATTGAAAAAGAGAAGGGTAGAGAGATATCACCAAAGACGGTGTGAATCCACAATTCCAATAACTCATGCATAGACCTCCAAAGTCACAACTTTATTCCAATCTTTAAACAAATATTACAATAATTTTGGCAGAGTGTTCATACCCAAAATCTCCATCCCAATAGAGCTGAAAGAGCCTCTATTTAACAAATGAGAGAGTGCTAAAACCCTAAAACCAGAAAACCAACCCTGACCAGCTTAGCCACCTAACAGGGAGCCTAGACCTAAACTGAAGAACCGGTAGTGAGGGGAGGCCTCCACCCAGGCAAGGCGCCCCCACTCCAACTATTAACACTAAAATCCACCATTAATTAAGACCACACGTGTGGAAGGTGCAACCTGCTGAGGAGGGGCGTGAACTATGAAGGAGGGGACTTGGTGATGTAGGTAAGCTCATCCGTAGGTCTGGCTGGAGCCTCCGTTAGGTTTGGGAAGCCCACTGATGGTGCAAGCTTTAGTCTTCACCTCGATCAAATCACCGGACAAATGAGTGCTCTCCATCTCATCTTTAGCTGGAGATGACATGTCTGCTAACTGATAATAAATTAATTGCTCACTTAATGCTGACTAAAGCTGAGTTATGACAACTCCAAACATCATAAGTGCTCCATGAGATGTCATTTAGCCTTTTATTTCGCCGAACTTGGATTAATTTAGAGAGTTTTAATTTTCTCCAAAATAATCATTTTTATCCTCAAAACTGACTTTTTTGAGAAAAAAGGCATTATGTATCTGATTGTTGATTTGAAAGTTGGCTCTGACTGGCTGGCTGGTCAAGAATGATTTTTGGCTTAAGGTTAGAACCTTCAATCACTGAATTCGAAGTCCGGATGGCCGATTTATTACAAACGGGTTTTTTCCATTTAATTAATGGAAAAATTAACCCAAAAAACTTGGGAAAAGTAATTAAAAATTTAAAAATTTAAAAAATTATTTTTTCCCCGTTCGAAAAAGATTTTTTCGAAAAATTTTTATATGTCCAGATGACTTGGGACATGACCATGATCTACCTAAATAATGCCTAGTAGGTTTATAACACTCAGTTGGGCTCTAATAACCCCCCAAGGCCTAGAATTCAACATCGGGCATTCCAACTTTGGAGGAAGCAGGAGAAAACCTCGTCAATTATACTCGGCTGAAGGCAAAGCATAATTGTCAAGGGCAAAAAACTCCCTGGAATACCTTATTTGAGATTCTACGTCTCAGGAGACCGAACCACTCAAAAATACCCTACTAGCACATTTTATTACAAACCCCGCGGGGCCATGGTCAAAATCATTCAAATAAAAAAGTGGCTAGCCAATATTGGCTAGACAAGCAGACGGATCAACTGGTACACTGGAATCAGACTTTGAACAAGTCTGTCAACAGGCGGCTCCTCAGGTAACCCAATTATGGTACAAAAAGGTTGGTAACACTAGCAATTTCATAATCATTTCATAAACATCTTTCACTTCATCCTTCACATATCATAAGCATTTGAATCATCAAGAACCATAACACAAAAGAACACAACACCATAATATTGGCTACAACCGTGAGGTAAAATCAGCACCTACTGATGCAAAGAGCACCTACTCTTCATCCAGGACCCTGCCTAGTTTTCTTAGACCCTGCTAAGAAGGGTTTGAGGTATCCTAACCTCAAAAGCAAGACAAGCTTGCTTTTACAATTAAAGCTCACTGTCACATCATTTCATCAATCACATCAACATCACCTATCTCTTCAATCTGTTCTGCTGCTACTCATTCTTTTCTCTGATCATCATTCTTCACTGCCATACTCAAGCATATCATTGTCAAGGTAACACAGTCAAGCATTCATTGTGTAAACATGGGCAGCTACTGTCATCAACATTGCTCATCTAGTCATCACTCACCAAGGTCTGCTCATCTTTGTTGTTCACTGTCAAGTCATCATACAGCTCCTATCACTGATCATCAATCTCTGCTCTTTATCAACACTGTTGTTGCCATTCTATGCTTGTCAACCTCTGTTGCTCAAATATATCAGAAACGCTGCTGCTCTCATTAATCATCTCCATCTTCAAGATCTGCAACATCAACCTTTCATTGGCTATGCATCATAACTTTGGACTCCCTACCTGGGATATGTATGACTGTTGTAGAAGAATTCAAACCATTCCTCATATCATCACTTAATCATGTACTAGAACTGTCTTGTCTTTGGTTGTCAGTCTTAGACCAGTCATACTTCACAACCTCATGAACTGGGGCTATATATATGCTTCAAAGGACTGTCATCATCATCATTGGACTGTGTATATTCTTTACACAATGTCACGCTATCAACTTCAGACTTGTGTCAACTGTGGACTATCAATACTGACTGTGTAAAAGAACCCAATCTCAGATCAAAACCAGACTTGGACTGTCTTTACAGGTTTGGGACTATGCTGTCAAATCAAACATGTGTTTACTGTGTCACTGTCATACTGTTGTCATGACATTTCAAGTATTCAAGAAGTTTGCCCAAGCATCAATGCTACTCATGTCTTCATAAGGTTCTTAGCATGCACTCCTTATCTAAGATAACCAGCAGTCTAAGGTCTGTCCACCAATCAATTGGAAGTCTGCTCACATGCTGCTCATCAAAGGTCTGCTCATGCCCATCCAAACAACTACTACTGGTTGTCTCTATCATCATTTGGTCATTGTCATCATGGCTGTTAAAACAATACTGCCAAGCAAGTAATCACTGTCATGTAAGCCAATTTCAATCACTCGCACATGTCACTGTCAGGCTGTCACTCCTTTACCGTCTCTATCATCTTTTGGTCTTCAATTATCTCTGTCATTAATTCACATTCTGTCCAGCTGCCTCAGAGTACCCTAAAAATCAGAGCAAAAAGAAACCTTTTTGTTTTTAAATTATGTCCTACTGTAACTGTTACAGTACCCAAATTTCCTCAGTAAATGCCTTAGACTGATCCGAATTTCAGAGCTCTCATCTCTAGCTAATTCCTTCGGTTCATTCCACCGATATCATTAGGAAAGTTATCAATCTTGGGTCCTTTGGTGCCCATGCAAATCCATCATAGGACTACTCCTCAGTCATCTCTAAAGCAAAGAGATACCTCAGTCTGCCATCCGAATCTCAATAAAAAAAGCTTGGACTGTTCAGGTGCTAGAGAAGACCTAAATCGATACTGTTTGAAAGCTTGTGAAAACCCCACGACATGTCCAAGAGTGGACCGTCAATTTGCAGCAAGGAGATAAGTGTAAAAAGCCTCCAACATCCGAATCTAGCAGCAGAGATCAACCCAAAAAAAATATACCTCAGTGAAAGCTCAAGTTTGCTTCAGTCTTCCACGAATTCTGTTGCTATAAACAAATTCAAACTGATTGAAAAGTCTATCTGCTGCCAACTCAGACTTTAAAAATCAGACTTCAAAACTTTACTGTTGAACCACTGAATTCTTCAGAATTTGGACTGTGGATGTGTGCTGCAGAAGACCTCAATGTCTGTCAATTTCGGACTGTGTCTAGGGCAGCAAAAAGAAATCAGGCAACAGATAAGAACAAAAAAATCATCCTTCAAAAATTCGGGACTGAGGCTGCTGCTCCCAAAATTCCTCAGTCCAAACGAGGTTCAACGCTGTCTTAAACTTCACCAAATTCTACATACAAATTAAAAACATAAAACTCTATTAATACTGGTTTCCATCATAAAATTTTACTGAGCCGACCTGCAATTTGTGTTTTTTTTTTTTTTTTAAATAATTTCTTTAGCTGGTCGACTTCAAGTTAAGATGGGATTTTAATTTCAATTAAATCCTCTAATTTTGGTCTTGTTTATTTCTTATTCTTCTTCAAGAATCTATCAAAAAGTAGGGGTTGTTTAGGGCTCATGGCCCTCAAAGAATCTAATTGTGGTCTTGCTTGAGCTTCTTTCACACATTTGTGTGCACATTGAATCCTTTTAGGAGCTGCCTTATTTTAGGGCTTGTTCCATACTTGGCAAGGTCTTTGTCCATTCAATCTTCTAGTACATGAAATGCCATATTACATTATAGGTTCCAATTGGGGTGCCATAAGCATCAACGTTTGACATATGGGCTTCAAACATGAGCTATATAAAGCTTGTGGGTAGAAGCACTTCTTCAATGCTTCTTCAAGTGATTCAAGAGCTTCTTCATCATACGGAGGGCATGTGCATGGGTTCCACAACATGCCAATAGCCACGAATTTGTGGGTAGAAGCACTTCTTCAATGCTTCTTCAAGTGATTCAAGAGCTTCTTCATCATACGGAGGGCATGTGCATGGGTTCCACAACATGCCAATAGCCACGAATTCCACCAAGGGTATTAAGGTCATCATCAATCAAATAAGGGTCTCCATCCACACATCAAGGGCTCCACACACATGAGCCACACCATGAGGCCTCCGAGGGTCAAAGTCCATCGTGCCATCACTTGTGGGGTAGATGGGCCTTCTTCTGGGGTACCATGACACCATCAAAGCATAAATGACCACAGAATGGGTCATTAATACTTCTCCAAGCCATTTAGGGCTTCTTCATCGTCTACCAAGGCTTCAGGACCATCTCCAGGGTCTTCAATGTCTTCAGCAAGGTGGCGGCTTCAAGATTCATCGTTGTGGGTACAAGGACCTTGTCAACTGGGTACAAGGTGCTTCAAGGCACAAACCCACTCTGTAAGGCACTGCAGGTGGGACTTGGTGGCATCAATGACATCCCGTGGGGCCACTACAAGTCCATGTTGGCATCAATGACAATTTCATCAACAATCTCCCCCTTTTTCATTAATGACAACAACTCATACTCCCCCTGGGAGCATGCTCTCCTTTTGTCTTCATCTCTCCCCCTTTGGCATCAATGGCAAAAGGGTGTCCACATACCTGTGTCTAAAATCTCTAATCACTACTCATTGCTCCCCTTGTCAATATGCACGATCCTACGACCTGTCGGTATGCCTAGAGTAACCATCATTTCTCCTTTGAGTTCATTCTCCAGCCTCATGAACTCAAGGTGTGTTAACGTCTTTGAGAGACCTTACACTTGGCTTGCCATATGGCAGCCATCCTCCTTGCTCTGATCAACCTTTCCTATCTGCAACTGCTCGGTCTTCCTCATCCATACTTGCTTCTTGGCATCCGTGCTTTGAGCATTTGATCTTTCATCTGTACTGGTTTTCCTTAATGAGCTGTATAGGAAACTTCTCACGTGTTGTTTCTGGGTATTCCAACAATCTTGAGCTTTGTGCCCAAGTCCATTGCAACTATAACACCGCATCGTGCGACAATATGCAGCAATGTGACCAACATTGTTGCATGTCCAACACTTGACTAAGTTGTTGGAACTTCCAACACTTCTTTGATCAGCTTCATTTCTCCATGCCAGAGCGTATCCCTGACTGTAAACATTTGTCTTATGATCTTCAAATCTTCTTGTTGATGTATATGAAGTACTCCTTCTTAGTTGACTTCTTTGACTTGCACATTCTTGGGCTTTGTGGCCAAACCCATTGCAGGTGTAGCATCTCAATGTGTGACATGTGGTACCAACATGTCCGACTTGATTACATGTCCAACATCTAACTGAGTCATTGGGGCTTCCAGCCCTTCTTCTTCCATAGAATCTACAATCCATAACCTTATGACCAAAGTTAGAACAAAAATAACAATAACCATTGAAGCCACTTTCATACCTGGGTCTTGGAGTTGTTTCTTTTATGAAGTTACTTTGAGGAATAGACCTAACTCCTTGTTTCATCTTTGAACTTCCAAAGTCCTTGTTGTCATGTGCAGGTGCATAGGGAGCAACTTTGGATGTTGATGGACCTGCTTCTAGAGTCTTCAGAGACCAAGTGTCATCTTCAGATTTTTCTTTGTTCTTCTTATAACCAAGACCAGTTTTGTCGAGTGGAGATTTTTGGCAATCTAAGATCTTATCTAGGGCAATTGAACTGTCCTGGAACTTGACCAAGGCTTCGTTCTTCTTACCTTTCTTCCTAAGACCAACTACCTCCATTTCCAACCTCTGGACTGTCTCCTCCTTTTCTTCCAGCTGACTCTTCAGGATTTCTTCTATCCTCTTGGCTTCCTCCAGCTGAGTCTTCAGATCATGATTGACCTCTCTAGTTTATTCAAGCTCTTGAGCAGGCTTTTCTGATTCTTCCTTTTGACTGATCAATTCAGTCTTTAATTGTTCAACTTCAGCATCCTTGTCTTTCATTCGATCTCGCAACTCTTTGTCCTTGTCTTTGAGCTTTACAAGCAACACTTTCATTGACATGGTCTTCTGCTGATATTCATTCAAGGAGTCCAAGATTTTCTTTTTGAACCTTGTGAAGTCACTCTGGGTCAAATTTACTGTGTTCAGAAACCAGTTAGCTCTGAGATCAATATTCAACAATGTGAGATGTATCTCATGTGCAGTCTTTGATAACCCTTCATCATCTTCTGCAAGAACCTTCTGAATTTCATCACACAAGCTATCATTATACTCACAAGAGTCCATACCTTTACTGGAGTCCTCTTCTTGTTTGTCTTCTTCTTGATTGAGCTCTTCTAGGGGTTTGTCTTCTGATTCCTGATCTGTCTTTTCGGGTTCTAGTCTTGCCTTCTGATACTCACTCTCCAACTTGAACCATAGGTCTTTTGTCGAAGTGTACTCTCCTACACTTTCCTTCACTGAGCTGGGAAGTCCATCCATGAGGAACTTCAAGGCTGTAGTGTTGTCCTTCTTTGCTTCCTTCTATGCAGTTGATTTTCCTTTCTTGTTTGATGGAGCAGGTGGATTGATAACAATTTCCCAAATACCAAACTTCTTTAGATAAGCCTTCATTTTGCTCCTCCAACTGAAATAATCTGTAATATCAAGTATAGGCACGTCATTGCTTGATGACTCTTTCTTTTCCTCCATTGTGTCTAGGGATCTCCTTCAAGCTTGCTAAGTTTGTGACGAACGCCGGCTCTGATACCAATTGTTAGACACTAAGAGGGGGGGCTGAATGAGTGTAAAGCAATATTAGAACTTTTCTTAACTTGTCACAGTTAACTACCAATTCATCACTCCACTATTCTACCAATTTCATAATCATTTCATAAACATCTTTCACTTCATCATTCACATATCATAAGCATTTGAATCATCAAGAACCATAACACAAAAGAACACAACACCATATAATTTTGTAATCTTTTGTATTAGTTTTGGACCGGCTACAACCGTGAGGTAAAATTAGCACCTACTGATACAAAGAGCACCTACTCTTCATCCAAGACCCTGCCTGGTTTTCTTAGACCCTGCTAAGAAGGGTTTGAGGTATCCTAACCTCAAAAGCAAGACAAGCTTGCTTTTACAATTAAAGCTCACTGTCACATCATTTCATCAATCACATCAACATCACCTATCTCTTCAATCTGTTCTACTGCTGCTCATTCTTTTCTCTAATCATCATTCTTCATTGCCATACTCAAGCATATCATTGTCAAGGTAACACAATCAAGCATTCACAGTGTAAACATGGGCAGCTACTGTCATCAACATTGCTCATCTAGTCATCAATCACCAAGGTCTGCTCATCTCTGTTGTTCACTGTCAAGTCATCATACAGCTCCTATCATTGATCATCAATCTCTGCTCTTTATCAACACTGTTGCTGCCATTCTATGCTTTTCAACCTCTGCTGCTCAAGTATATCAGAAACACTGCTGCTCTCATTAATCATCTCCATCCTCAAGATCTGCAACATCAACCTTTCATTGGCTATGCATCATAACTTTGGACGCCCTACCTGGGATATGTATGACTGCTGTAGAAGAATTCAAACCATTCTTCATATCATCACTTCATCATGTACTAGAACTGTCTTGTCTTTGGCTGTTAGTCTTAGACCAGTCATACTTCACAACCTCATGAACTGGGGCTATGTATATGCTTCAAAGGACTGTCATTATCATCATTGGACTGTGTATATTCTTTACACAATGTCACACTATCAACTTCAGACTTGTGTCAATTGTGGACTATCAATACTGGCTGTGTAAAAGAACCCAATCTCAAATCAAAACCAAACTTGGACTGTCTTTACAGGTTGGACTATGTTGTCTAATCAAACATGTGTTTACTGTGTTACTGTCATACTATTGTCATGACATTTCAAGTCTTCAAGAAGTTTGCCCAAGCATCAATGCTACTCATGTCTTCATAAGGTTCTTAGCATGCACTCCTTATCTAAGATAACCAGCAGTCTAAGGTCTGTCCACCAATCAATTGGAAGTCTGCTCACAAGCTGCTCATCAAAAGTCTGCTCATGCCCATCCAAACAACTACTACTGGTTGTCTCTATCATCATTTAGTCATTGTCATCATGGTTGTTAAAACAATACTGCCAAGCAAGTAATCACTGTCATGTAAGCCAATTTCAATCACTCGCACATGTCACTGTCTGGCTATCACTCCTTTATCGTCTCTATCAACCTTTGGTCTTCAATTATCTCTGCCATTAATTCACATTCTGTCCGGCTGCCTCAGAGTACCCTAAAAATCAGAGCAAAAATAAACCTTTTTTTTTTTAAATTATGTCTACTATAGCTGTTACAGTACCCGAATTTCCTCAGTAAATGCCTCAGACTAATCCGAATTTCAGAGCTCTCATCTCTAGCTAATTCCTTCGCTTCATTCCACAGATATCATTAGGACAGTTATCAATCTTGGGTCCTTTGCTGCCCATGCAAATCCATCATATGACTGCTCCTCAGTCATCTCTAAAGCAAAGAGATACCTCAGTCTACCATCCGAATGTCAGTAAAAAAAACTTGGATTGTTCAGGTGCTAGAGAAGACCTAAATCGAGACTGTTTGAAAGCTTGTGAAAACCCCACGACATGTCCAAGAGTGGACCATCAATTTGCAGCAAGGAGATAAGTGTAAAAAGCCTCCAACATCCGAATCTAGCAGCAGAGATCAACCCAAAAAAGATATACCTCAATGAAGGCTCAAGTTTGCTTCAGTCTTCCACGAATTCTGCTGCTGTAAACAAATTTAGACTGATTGAAAAGTCTATCTGCTGCCAACTCAGACTTTAAAAATCAGACTTCAAAACTTTATTGTTGAACCACTGAATTCTTCAGAATTTGGACTGTGGATGTGTGCTGTAGAAGACCTCAATGTCTGTCAATTTCGGACTGTGTCTAGGGCAACAAAAAGAAATCAAGCAAAAGATAAGAACAAAAAAATCATCCTTCAAAAATTCAAGACTGAGGCTGCTGCTCCCGAAATTCCTCAGTCCAAACGAGGTTAAGAGCTGTCTTAAACTTCACCAAATTCTACATACAAATTAAAAACATACAACTCTATTAATACTGGTTTTCCATCATAAAATTTCACTAAGCCGACCTGCAATTTGTGTTTTTTTTTTTTTTTTAAATAATTTCTTTAGCTAGCCGACTTCAAGTTAAGATGGGATTTTAATTTCAATTAAATCCTCTAATTTTGGTCTTGTTTATTTCTTATTCTTCTTCAAGAATCTATCAAAAAGTAGGGGTTGTTTAGGGCTCATGGCCCTCAAAGAATCTAATTGTGGTCTTGCTTGAGCTTCTTTCACACATTTGTGGGCACATTGAATCCTTTTAGGAGCTGCCTTATTTTAGGGCTTGTTTCATACTTGGCAAGGTCTTTGTCCATTCAATCTTCTAGTACATGAAATGCCATATTACATTATAGGTTCCAATTGGGGTGCCATAAGCATCAACGTTTGACATATGGACTTCAAACATGAGCTGTATAAAGCTTGTGGGTAGAAGCACTTCTTCAATGCTTCTTCAAGTGATTCAAGAACTTTTTCATCATACGGAGGGCATATGCATGGGTTCCACAACATGCTAATAGCCACGAATTCCACCAAGGGTATTAAGGTCATCATCAATCAAATAAGGGTCTCCATCCACACATCAAGGGCTCCACACACATGAGCCACACAATGAGGCCTCCGAGGGCCAAAGTCCATCGTGCCATCACTTGTGGGGTAGATGGGCCTTCTTCTGGGGTACCATGACACCATCAGAGCATAAATGACCACAGAATGGGTCATTAATGCGTCTCCAAGCCATTTAGGGCTTCTCCATCGTCTACCAAGGCTTCAGGACCATCTCCAAGGTCTTCAATGTCTTCAGCAAGGTGGCGGCTTCAAGGTTCATCGTTGTGGGTACAAGGACCTTGTCAACTAGGTACAAGGTGCTTCAAGGCACAAACCCACTCTGTAAGGCACTACAGGTGGAACTGGGTGGCATCAATGACATCCCGTGGGGCCACTGTAAGTCCATGTTGGCATCAATGACAATTTCATCAACAAGAGTTTTCTATGGCTCTATGTTTTTTTTTAAGTGTTTTTGGTGTTGTGATGCGGATGGGTGTTTTTTAGGAGTTTTTCAACGATTACAACTTTATAATGATGAAATAAAATAATCATAAGATAAATGCAAGACCACAAGATTGAGGAAACAACCACTTGATAATTTAAAGCGAGACAACCACGATAATATAAATGCTCCAGATAGATAAAAAGCAAATGAAAATTGATGACAGGGACCAGTGCCTTATGGAGTCAAAGATAATCTTAAGTGCTTGGGTTGCTTGATACAAGAGTTCAAAGTGGTAACGTTTGTGAGATCGTTTTGCAATTGTTCTTGGTTTATTTTATTGTAAATTTTATGTAATCTTGTTTTAGGTGTCTAGGAAACCTAACCGGAAATACTTTTAGTGGCTCCATTCAAAAACATGACGGACCTGTCTGGAATCACAAGCTAGGTGTTCAGAGAATTTAACCAGCGAGTGTCCAGATTGGGTTGCCCGGCGCCCACACTTGGAATTTGCCCACTACCTGAGTATTTATAGAGATAACGTCGATGTATTGGTTATGGGGTTGAAAGTTTTACTATGTTGGATCTTGTAAGATTAACAAACCAATGTTGTTTCTGAGTACTCCGATTTTTAAGTCGGTCAAAGCATACTCTGACAAGGAAACAACGAGATAAATTCGAATTTTATTAAAAGGGAGAGATGAATTGTAAATTTTAATTAGAACACACAAGATTGCTCTCCGATAGAGAGTGCTCTTGATCCTGCCTTATGGCCTGATTCAAGAGACTTATCTAACCTACATGCAATGCAATGCAACAGATAAAATGCTCTCTGACAGAGAGTGCTCTCGACTCGTCTTGCGACAGGTTCAAGAGACTTATTCACACTATACTAGATGCAAGCTATAAATAAGGAACACAAGTGATGGCTCAACAAATAACAATGTAAGACTGAAACTAGCAATTAGTGGAAAGTAAATCTAAGCTAGCAATCACTATTCTAAAGCAAAAGATGGAAAAACTAATATAATCTACTCAACAGATATGACAAAGATCTAAACTAACCAAGACAACACTCTTTCCCAAATGGGGAAGAAACACAAAAATGGGAGGCCTTATCCCACTTAGCCTTATTTCATTAATACTTTACAAGATGAGGGAATTTAGCCCTTTGAAAATGAAGAAAGTGACTAATCAAGAGAACTTGAAGCCTTATTATGACTTGTACAAAGGAGAATGATTTTTTGAGATTGGATCATCTTCTTGGTATGGTTCTTCGTTTTAGCTCTAAATCTTTTGGATGTAGCTTTGCTTGCTCTTTCTTTGCTTGATTTTGCTCTTCGTTCACCTGTAGGTAGGAGCTCTAAACAACAGCTAATAAGAGTGTTAGGAAACCAAATTTAACTTATGACTCGAGAAGATGAAAGTGAACAAGATGATAAGTGCCTAATGAGATAAATAAAAGCCCAAAACAATAAAACAAGACCAAAAATCAGAGCTTGGAAATGAGAGGAAAAGCTTGCCTTTTATGACTCAAAATGCATGTTTTTCAATGAAATGACCTGAAATTTTTTAAGAAATAAAACTTAAAGATTTTTTCAAATATTTTAGGCTAATTTCCAGAACTGGAAAATAGCAGAAAATTGCAACAACCAAAAAAACAGTGAGCAAAAAACAGCAAACTTAAATTTGGACGTTTTTCGAGAAAAGGTACAAAAACTTGAAAAAAATAATTTTTTGGAAAAATTTTCGAAACTTTTCTAATTTTTAGGCTAATTTCCAAAATTGGAAAATAGCAGAAAAATGTCAAAAAAACAGCAAAAAACAGCAAGCTTAAATTTGCACGCTTTTCGAGGAAAAGTACAAAAACTTGAAAAATAATTTTTTGGAAAAATTTCGAAAATTTTCTAATTTTTAGAAGTGGAAAATTTGCACGTATTTCGAGAAAACTCATGCACATTTTCCAAGGCAAAAAAAAAATCAAAAAATTAGATCTAGGATCTTAGATCTAGTAAAAGTTAAAGATTTGAAAAATAATAGATCTAAACCCAACAAGTAGATCAAAGTATGAATCTTTGATTTACTTAGCCAATCATAATGCAAGATCTAGAAATGTGAATAAATTGAGAATATTTGCACTACTTGGAAAGCAAATCAATAGGATAAAACCTGTGAAAATGTAGATCTGCTTTGTACTAACCAAGGTAACCAAGAGATTTTTTGAAGTTTGTAGTTTGATGGATGAGGCAAGCAGGCCCTTCGTTTCTCGATTTCTTAAAGTAGAAGCCTCCTTTAGGAACCTGTAGAATGAATGCATAAACCAAACAAAAGCTCTTGTATTTGGGAGTATACCTAAAAGCCACAAAACTTAAGAGAAAAGCATAGATCAAATAATATTGTGCTAGATTGTTAGCCTTCTAATCACAGGATCATATACTTAAGAATCAAAAGAACTGAGCTAAGAATGGTATCACCTTGAACAAGATGAAGCATGGCACACAAATAACTCCCACATGGACCTCCAAAGTCTTCTGCTTTATTCAAATTCAAAAAATATTACAAATTTCTCCAAAGTGTACTTGCACAAATTCTCCATGTTTAAGAGAGAGCAAAGCACCTCTATATATACAAAAAGGAAAGAAAATAGGGCTCAAATCCCTAAATCCGGACTAAAAGTAACACTGGAGTAATTGAATGAGCTCGGCATGATGATTTGGAGTTGAACTGAGCTGCAATTGAGTGCTGGAGTAATGAGGGAGGGTGAGGTGGCTCATCCTCCCTGGTAATGATCACCCAACCAATAAATAACCCACACTTCAACCAAAAACGAATTTGACCAAAGAGAGCAAACTTATGACTGATAGTTCAACTGCTACACTCCGATACTTGATCTGAAACTGACCGATATTGATTGGAATCATCATAAATGCTTCGTGCCAAGCTAATTAGCTCTTTATTTGATTCAATTTGGCCTTTTTTGGAGATATTTTGATTTTCTCCAATTTATTATTTTTTATTATTTTAATTAATATTTCTCATTTTTTGGGTTTTTTGAGAAAATATTAATTATAAGAGCCAAATAATAATCCGAAACTTAGGATAAGTGTGTCTAGGGGCTAAATAAATGTTTTGGCTTAGAAAAGAAGTGTTTATTTACCAAAAACACCCCCCGAACCACTTAATTATTACAAATTGAAATTTTTCAATTAAACCATGGTCAAAATGGTTTAATTAATTCCCTATAGTCAAAAAATTAAAAATTAAAAATCACCACACGTCCGGGAATTTTTTTTTCGAACATTGTTTTAATGTATCCCGAGGCTTAGGAAATGACCATAGAACATACCAATAGTGCCTAGTAAGTTCATATTTACTAGTTGGACTCTAATAACCCCCCAAGGCCCAAAATTCAAAATCGGGCATTCCAGCTTTGGAGGAAGCGGGAGAAAACCTCATCGATTATACTCAGCTATAGGCAAAGCATAATTGACAAGGGAAAAAACTCCTTGGAATACTTTAGTTGAAATTTTACATCTTAGGGGACCGAGCCACTCAAAACCCCTACTAGCACACTTTATTATAAAAACCCCATGGGGCATGGTCATTTCAACATAAAAATAAAAATGACTAGCCAAAACTGGCTAGGCAACACATTCTGCGCTTCTGCTGCACTGAATACGAACATTAACCATGTTCATTAGATGGCGGCTCAACAGGAGGTTCAACTATGGTACAAAATAGTTGGTAACATCTTGCTCCAACTACGAGACAAGCACTTGCTTGATCACTCAAAAAGAGTGTTCGAGAACCCTAGGATATCTACTTCTTGCATAGAAACAAAAGTGTGTAAGACCACATGTTCATGATAAAATGCCAAGAATATACCAACATAAAAATATTTTTACATTTTTTCTAACATAAAATATAAAGCATAAAGTACAAATCATAATATACATGAAATATAATAGAAATTAGTCTACAAGTATATATGATACAACAATATGAAGAAAAAAAATAGAAGTACATAAAAATACAACAAGAGAGGGTTTAGAAAAGCCCTAAAATGACCCAATGGTCATTTTTTATAGGTTGTCGTCGTAGAATAGTTTCAGATGCTGTCCATTCATAGGCAGGGGCAATCTTTCTCCTTCCATAGTGTTGAGTATGAAAGAGTTTGTTCCAGCAAGGTCACATATAATAAAGGGGCCTCTCCAGAGGCTATCAAACTTTCCATGCTTGCCCGGCTTTTCTCTCCTCTTGTCCCATAAAAGGACTGTGTCCCCAACTTTGAAAGGTCTCAGCTTTGCCGATTTGTCAAAGGTACCCTTCATACTCTCCTGATGCCTTAAAGCTTGATCTAAGGCCGCCCTTCTACTCTCGTCCAACTCAATAATCTGATTGATCCTCTGTTCCATCTCTTCCCCTTCGGTGCCATATTCACTAATCATTCTGAAGACAGGAATCTGCATGTTGACTAGCAAGGTGGCTGTGAGACCATATACAAGCTCAAAAGGAGACTTTCCAATGGAATTCTTTTTTGTGATTCTGTCGGGCCCAAAGAGCATATTTGATCTTGCTATCCCATGCCCGCTTGTTATTGCCCACAATTTTCTTAACGATGTTCATTAAGTTTTTGTTAGTGGACTCAGCAAGTCCATTTCCCTGTGGGTAATAATCAGATGAATGGGATAAGGTAATGCCATACTTAAGATAGAAAGATGTCATCTCGATGAAGCTGAAGGCTTTGGCATTATCAGTTGTTATCTTAAGAGGGATTCTAAATCTGGTGATTATCTTGTCCTCTATGAAGTCCATAACAACCTTCTCAGTGGTTATTTTGGTGGGTATGGCCTCTACCCACTTGGTGAAGTAGTCCATAGCAGTGATAATCCAACAAAACCCATTGCTAGAATTATCTTTGAATTTTCCTATGAAATCGAGCCCCCATTGTTGAAAAGGAGCAAGGACTACTACAGGCGTGAGGGGAAGGGCAACCAACTTTTGCTTCCCCGTGAAGAGTTGACAATCTTGACAACACTCAACATGCTTATGCACATCTGCAAAGATGGTTGGCCAATAGTAGCCAGCTCGAAGGATTTTGTGGGCAGTTGTATTTGTTGCAAAATGACCTCCACAAAATCCTGAGTGAAACTCAGTTAAGATCTTCCTGGAATCTTGCTCATTTATGCATCTAAGTATGATTCCATCAGGGTTCCTCCAACCCAAACCTTCCTGAGTAAGGCAGTACCTAGCAGTTTTCAATCTTAATGCCCGGCGTTTGTGACCTTTGAGGTGATCCGGGCAGGTGAGATGGTGAAGGAAATATATGATGTCTGAATACCAATGGTTATCAAGATTCTGCAATGCAAGGGTCATGGTTGGCTCGGCTCTGGTGTTTTCACAAATCATGTCTATTGTTTTTTCATTAGTCTGGGTCAACATCTTAGCCAAGCCCTGGCCTTTGATTAACTTAGTTGGTTTAATCTCTAAGTCATACTCCTGAATTTTAGATACCCATGTGCCCCTTATTCCTAAGCAATCTTGTTGAGACAAGATGTCCTTCACAGCAGTATGGGGGACATACCCTATGACCTTTGAATAGCCAATGTATGTTCTGAAATGTTTTAGAGATTTGACTAAGGCATATGTTTGTTTTTCCATAATACTATACTTCAATTCTGAATTCTGTAAGGCTTTACTCATGAAAGCAATAGGCTGCGCGAACCCTTTGAAGTTCTTCTGGAGCAAAACACCGGCAATTGTATCTTCTGATGCAAAGGAAAAAACCATAAAGTCTTTAGAGTAATCTGGGCTGACTAAAACAGGAGACCTAGTGATAGCATCTTTTATGGTGGCAAAAGCCTCATTTCCCTCATTAGTCCATACAAACTTGGCATCTTTCTTAAGTAATGCTTACATGGGTTTCATCAGTTCAGCTAAATTAGGGATGAATCTCCTTATGAAGTTAATATGACCATTGAAAGACTAGAGGCCTTTCACATTCCTAGGAAGAGGTATCTTTTGTATGGCCTCTATTCTTTCAGGGTCAATCTTGACCCCATCCTTGGATATGATGTGCCCTAAGAGTTTTCCTTCATCTATGCCTAGGACTGACTTTGTCGGATTTAAGGAAATGCCAAATTTCCTACATCGTTCAAAAACTTGTTTGAGATGACCAACATGGCTGGATCTTTCTTTTGAAAACACAGTGAGATCATCTTGGTAGATTTCAATAATTTTCCTTATTAACTCCTTAAAGGCATAATCCATGGCCCTTTGAAAAGTAGCCCCAGCATTAAGAAGGCCAAAAGGCATCCTCAAATACTCAAAAGTACCCCAAGGGGTTGTGAATGTGGTTTTGTGTCTGTCTTCTTCCTGGATAACAACCTGGTTGTACCCCGAAAACCCATCAAGCATGGACATCATGCTAGATCCAGTGACCCGTTGGAGGAGGGTCTCCATGTTGGGAAGAGGATAGCTGTCTTTCTGACAAGCAATGTTTAGTTTTGTAAAGTCTATGCATATCCTCAAACTCCCATTCTTCTTTCTAACCACCACTAAGTTGGAACACCAAGTTGAATGTTTGGTAGGAGCTATGATTCCTGCTACTAACATTTTTTCTAACTCCTTCTTTACTATGGGAGCCAACTTAGGATTTATTTGCCTAAGTTTTTGTAGGAAAGGTTTGGTATTCTGACATTTAGACTTGAGAGGGATGGTGTGCTGAAATACATCTTCCCGATATGCTTTTAATTCATCATATGTAAAAGCAAATACATCCCTATACTCCTTTACTAGACTGATCAAATCATTCCTTTCCTTTTCCAATTTTTATCATTTTCAGTTCTGTTTCCGACCCAATGTTTATCTTGATGTAATCTCCCGGTTTCATCTGCCCGATGTTGTTCTTTCTCCTATCTTGTATGTCAAAGATGTTTTCTAAGGCAACAAAATTTCGTGGTACAGGATTATACCGGTTGCCTTCCCCTTGCTACTCTTTTCCTTCTTCTTGCTCATTTACCTGGTAAATTGAAAATTCATTTATATTGTTGATAAATTTCAAGATTTGCTTATCATCCTCAAAAATTTGCCAATGCTCAATATTGTCGGGTACTGATGGTCTGAAATTTATCTCAAGTGGACAATCACCTTCTAACATTTCGTCTGATGGTTGTAGGGTTGATGCTGAAACTACCAGTCTGCCTGCTGCACTATTCTAATCTCTAGGGATTGCTTCTATGTTTAGGCCATCGAAAAATTCCATAGTGTCCCAAATTGCATTTCTATACTTCTTTAGTCTTTGACACTTGCATGCAAATTGACCCTTGATTTGTTGGACAACTAAATTTGAGTCACCCTTGATGCTTAGCAATTTTATACCCATGTCCTTGGCTATTTCAACACCCAGTAGAAGTGCCTCATATTCTGCTACGTTATTGGTAGCCTCGAACTCTAACCTGAAAGCAAAGTTGAAAATCCTACCCTTAGGTGAAATTATTACAACCCTAGCCCCTTTTCCAGCTCTAGAGTATGCACCGTCAAAATTCATCTTCCACAATTCATCAACTTTTTCATCCTTAATCTTTTCTTGAATAGGGGCCAAAAAGGTGGAGTTAATCTGATAAATTCCATGCTCATCAGAGTTATACACACATTTGTTCAATGGTATTTCAGGATTTTCAACATGGTATCTTTTCTCTTTTTCGGAATACAATTTAACAAGTGAAAACTCAGATGATGGCACAGTGGCATAGGTCCAATCCATTTGGATTGATCCTCCCAAAGTGGCACCCCACTTCCTAGAAAGCAACATTCCCCACTTGTCTGGTACATCGATAACAAGGATGTCCATGGTAATCTGGATGTCCAGATACTTAGCCAACCTAGCCAAATGATTTTCAATCATTCCTTCAACCTCAACCGGTCTAGAATCCATGGCACATACATTTTGGTATGGTCTTGTAATTTTTAAGTTAAGCTGTTGCATGACCTTTTTAGTCATGATGCTAGAACTAGATCCTGAGTCTAACATACAATTGTGTAGAAGAAGATCACCTATCATCAATGATACATAGAAAGGGGGATGATCTTATTTTCTTGGGTCCCTAGTATGTAGAACTATAGGAGGATCGGCAAAAACATTGTTTGAGGTTCGTTCCACAGTGTTAGAGAAAGTGACCTTCTTAGGAGTAGGGAGCTTTACAGGTGCAGAGGGTTTTGGAGGACTCAGAGGGCTTGCTTCAATTTGAGGATTAGCATCAATTGGAGGATCTAAGATTTTCAAAAGTTTCTCCTTTTGACCAGGTATTTTGCATAGTTCTAGGACAGGAACAAGAACTTTTGAATTGGCTAACCAATTGCCCAAGTCAAAACTCAAATCAACATTATCTTTAATATCATTTACTTCTTTAGGAAAATTAGGAGTTGTTACCTTGGGTGCATTCTGTGCAGAAGGTCCATCTCTTGATTTTCTTTGGTAAGTCATCCCTTTGAAATTTAGATGTTGTTGATTTGTTCGTCCAAAGGCATCTCACCATAATATTGGGTCAAGTTATCAACCTTCTGGTGATACTGGTTGGCTTGTGACCACGGATGTTACCTACGTTGTTGATGTAATCAGGCTCACTTGTTGATGTACTAGGACCACAACCTTCTGGATGACCATGCTCTTGAACATAGCATGCATAATGGCAACCAAATTCTTCGTGGAAGTCTCTGCACGCCCTACAAAATGGCTTGTAATTCTCAACCATGTTAGCAGCCTCTAACTGATGAGGAGGCCTTTGTTCATGGTTGGGAGGCTTTCTTTGCCAAGTTGGTTTTGCAAGAAAAGTTCTTGGAGCAGGTTGTGTCTGTGTTCTTTCCATAGTTATCACCCTGTTCTGTATTTCCTTTAATTGTGCCAGGTGTTTTTGTTCAGCTTCTTCCAGGTTTTTCTTCATTTCCTTTTTTATTTCCAACATCTGTTTTTCATAAGCATCCTTCATAGCTGATAAAGGATCTTTATCTTTGGGTTCATTAATTTTTAAAGATGTTGAAGATCTTGAGTAACCATGGAGGTTGGACTCACCTGATGATTGCATGTTTAAGTCAATTTTAACAAGCATCTCTTGAGCTTGGAACAAAATAGTGGGTTCCTTGTCTCTTATCTGATATTGCATCTTGCCACTAAGTGCTTCAATGTAATAAACCAGGATGGTTGGTGCAGGTGGTTTATAAGTGGCCAGAATGGCATTGGATAATTCTATGAATCTTTGATTGAACTCATCCATAGTCTCATTCTCCTTCTTCTTTATGTTTGTTAAAGAAGCCAGTTGATGCCTAGGTTCCTTCTTTTCACCAAACTTGTTAGTGAAAGCAGTCTTGAAAGCTTGAAGCGTAGCAAAAGCGTTGTCTGGTAAATTGTTGTACCAATCACCAGCCCTTCCATCCAAAGAAAGAGCAAAAAGTTTCATATAGACATCATCGTGCTGGTTTGCAGGATCACTGACATAAGCATTGATGCATCTGGAAAAACTTCTGAGATGCATGGCGGAAGTTGTGGCATCAGTGCTGGTATACATTGGGAGTTTCTCGACAGCTTTGTCTGGAAGACGATGGGGTTGACCTGCTATCTGAGAAAAATCGAGTTGAGTAAAGTACTCACCCATTATGTCGGAAATACAAGTGATATTGTTTTCTTCAAAATTATTTTCTAAAAACAAACTATGGATGTCCGACAAAGATTGAGATCCAAGATCTTCAAGGATCCTACGAGAAGCAAGTTTATTTAATCTCCTCCTATAAACCTTTTCAGGTTCAAGGACAAAACTAAGTAAACCTTCAAAGTTTCTTCTTATTAAATACCTTGGTAAATTTAAAGACAGTGGAGTCACCAGATGGATTTCAAATCTAATATCAAAGAGTTGATTAAACTAAAAAATCTATCAAAAAGGTAGGAAACTAGAAAAAACTAAGGTCGTCTAGGAACATAAAGATTTGTCCCCGGCAGCGACGCCAAAGATGTTGTCCGCCGAGATGCACACCAACAGCAAAAAATCTTTTTGAAATCTGTTCCCTCACTAGAAGTGGGGAAGGTGTGGCCTTGGAGGCAAGCAATGAGCCAGGAACTGTCACCTAAATCCCAGCTCCTCCGTTTAAACTAACTCCTAACGATGCCAAGGGGGGTAGTCCCTAACAAAGAGTTTTCTATGGCTCTATGTTTTTTTTAAGTGGTTTTGGTGTTGTGATGCGGATGGGTGTTTTTTAGGAGTTTTCAATGATTACAACTTTATAATGATGAAATAAAATAATCATAAGATAAATGCAAGATCACAAGATTGAGGAAACAACCACTTGATAATTTAAAGCGAGACAACCACAATAATATAAATGCTCCAGATAGATAAAAAGCAAATGAAAATTGATGGCAGGGACCAGTGCCTTATGGAATCAAAGATAGTCTTAAGTGCTTGGGTTGCTTGATACAAGAGTTCAAAGTGGTAACGTTTGTGAGATTGTTTTGCAATTGTTCTTAGTTTATTTTATTGTAAATTTTATGTAATCTTGTTTTAGGTGTCTAGGAAACCTAACCGAAAATACTTTCAGTGGCTCCATTCGAAGACATGACGGACCTGTCTGGAATCACAAGCTAGGTGTTTAGACAATTTAACCAGCGAGTGTCCAGATTGGGTTGCCCGACGCCCACACTTGGAATTTGCCCACTACCTGAGTATTTATCGAGATAACGCCGGTGCGTTGGTTATGGGGTTGAAAGTTTTATTATGTTGAATTTTGTAAGATTAACAGTCCAATGTCGTTTCTGAGTACTCCGATTTTTAGGTCGGTCAAAGCATACTCCGACAAGGAAACAACAAGATAAATTCGAATTTTATTAAAAGGGAGAGATGAGTTGCGAATTTTAATTAGAACACACAAGATTGCTCTCCGATAGAGAGTGCTCTTGATCCTGCCTTATGGCCTGATTCAAGAGACTTATCTAACCTACATGCAATGCAATGCAATAGATAAAATGCTCTCCGACAGAGAGTGCTCTTGACTCGTCTTACGACTTTTTCAAGAGACTTATTTACACTATAATAGATGCAAGTTATAAATAAGGAACACAAGTGATGGCTCAACAAATAACAATGTAAGACTGAAACTAGCAATTAGTGGAAAGTAAATCTAAGCTAGCAATCACTATTCTAAAGCAAAAGATGGAAAAACTAATATAATCTACTCAACAGATATGACAAAGATCTAAGCTAACCAAGACAACACTCTTCCCTAAATGCGGAAGAAAACTCTTCCCCAATTGCGGAAGAAACACAAAAATGGGAGGCCTTATCCCACTTAGCCTTATTTCATTAATACTTTACAAGATGAGGGAATTTAGCCCTTTGAAAATGAAAAAAGTGACTAATCAAGAGAACTTGAAGCCTTATTATGATTTGTACAAAGGAGAATGATTTTTTGAGATTGGATCCTCTTCTTGGTATGGTTCTTCGTTTTAGCTCTAAATCTTTTGGATCTAGCTGTGCTTGCTCTTTCTTTGCTTGATTTTGCTCTTCGTTCACCTGTAAGTAAGAGCACTAAACAACAGCTAGTAAGAGTGTTAGGAAACCAAATTTTAACTTATGACTCGGGAAGATGAAAGTGAACAAGATGATAAGTGCCTAATGAGATAACTAAAAGCCCAAAACAATAAAACAAGACCAAAAATCAGACCTTGGAAATGAGAGGAGAAGCTTTGCCTTTTATGACTCAAAATGCACATTTTTCAATGAAATGACTTGAAATTTTTTGAGAAATAAAACTTAAAGATTTTTCAAATATTTTAGGCTAATTTCCAGAACTGAAAAATAGCAGAAAATTGCAACAACAAAAAAAACAGTCAACAAAAAACATCAAGCTTAAATTTGCATGTTTTTCGAGAAAAAGTACAAAAACTTGAAAAAAATAATTTTTTGGAAAATTTTTCGAAACTTTTCTAATTTTTAGGCTAATTTCCAGAATTGGAAAATAGCAGAAAAATGTCAAAAAATCAGCAAAAAACAGCAAGCTTAAATTTGCACGCTTTTCAAGGAAAAGTACAAAAACTTGAAAAATATTTTTTTAGAAAAATTTTCGAAAATTTTCTAATTTTCAAATGAATTTCCAGAATTGAAAATTAATGAAAAACACAGAGAAACCAGCAAGCCTAAAAGTGGAAAATTTGCACGTTTTTCAAGAAAATTGGTGCATGTTTTCCAAGGCAAAAAAGAATTCAAAATTTTGACTTTTAAGCACAAGTCTTGAAATTTCTAGCTAGCTGAAAATACGCAAGAGATAGCAGAGAAAGAGAAGTGGCACGCAAAACAATGTGGCAATTGGGAACAAAACCCAAAGTACTTCTCAAGACAAAGGTTTGGCAGAAAAGAATGATGGATTTACAAACTTGAAATGAGACTAGGATCTTAGATCTAGTAAAAGTTAAAGACTTGAAAAATAATAGATCTAAACCCAACAAGTAGATCAAAGATTGAATCTTTGATCTACTTAACCAATCATAATGCAAGATCGAGAAATGTGAATAAATTGAGAATATTTGCACTACTTGGAAAGCAAATCAATAGGATAAAACCTGTGAAAATGTAGATCTGCTTTGTACTAACCAAGGTAACCAAAAGATTTTTTTAAGTTTGTAATTTGATGGATGAGGCAAGCAAGCCCTTCATTTCTCGATTTCTTAAAGTAGAAGCCTCCTTTAGGAACCTGTAGAATGAATGCATAAACCATACAAAAGCTCTTGTATTTGGGAGAATACCTAAAAGCCACAAAACTTAAGAGAAAAGCATAGATCAAATAATATTGTGCTAGATTGTTAGCCTTCTAATCACAAGATCATATACTTAAGAATCAAAAGAAATGAGCTAAGAATGGTATCACCTTGAACAAGATGAAGCATGGCACACAAATAACTCCCACATGGACCTCCAAAGTCTTCTGCTTTATTCAAATTCAAACAATATTACAAATTTCTCCAGAGTGTACTTGCACAAATTCTCAATGTTTAAGAGAGAGCAAAGCACCTCTATATATATACAAAAAGGAAAGAAAATAGGGCTCAAATCCCTAAATTTGGACTAAGAGTAACACTTGAGTAATTGAATGAGCTCAGCATGATGATTTGGAGTTGAACTGAGCTGCAACTGAGTTGTAACTGAGTGCTGGAGTCATGAGGGCGGGTGAGGTGGCTCATCCTCCCTCGTAATGATCACCCAACCAATAGATAACCCACACATCAACCAAAGACGAATTTGACCAAAGAGGGCAAATTTCTGACTGATAGTTCAACTGCTACACTCCAATACTTGATCTAAAACTGACCGATATTGATTGGAATCATCATAAATGCTCCGTGCCGAGCTAATTAGCTCTTTATTTGATTCAATTTGGCTTTTTTTGGAGATATTTTGATTTTCTCCAATTTATTATTTTTTATTATTTTAATTAATATTTCTCATTTTTTGGGTTTTTTGAGAAAATATTAATTATAAGGCCAAATAATAGTCCAAAACTTAGGATAAGTGTGTCTAAGGGCTAAATGAATGTTTTGGCTTAGAAAAGAAGTGTTTATTTACCAAGAACACCCCCCGGACCACTTAATTATTACAAATTGAAAATTTCCAATTAAACCATGGTCAAAATGGTTTAATTAATTGAAAATTTTAATTAATTCTCTATAGTCAAAAAATTAAAAATTAAAAATCACCACGCATCCGAGAGATTTTTTTTTGGACACTGTTTAATGTATCCCGGGGCTTAGGAAATGACCATAGAACATACCAATAGTGCCTAGTAGGTTCATATTTACTAGTTGGACTCTAATAACCTCCCAAGGCCCAAAATTCAAAATCAGGCATTCCAGCTTTGGAGGAAGCGAGAGAAAACCTCATTGATTATACTCAGCTATAGGCAAAGCATAATTGACAAGAGAAAAAACTCCCTGGAATACCTTAGTTGAAAGTTTACATCTTAGGGGACCGAGCCACTCAAAACCCCTACTAGCACATTTTATTATAAAAAACCCCATGGGGCATGGTCATTTCAACATAAAAATAAAAATGACTAACCAGAATTGGCTAGGCAACACATTCTGCACTTTTGCTGCACTGAATACGAACATTAACCATGTTCATCAGATGGCAGCTCAACAGGAGGTTCAACTATGGTACAAAATAGTTGGTAACAAGGAGAACATGCCCACATGGGATCGAATGTGGGATGATCTCACACAAGAGGAAACACGGAGGGGATACTTACAGGGAAGTTCGTCACATCACAGAGATGATGAGGAGAATGTGGTGTTGGCAGCGAAAGGCAAGAAGAAGAAGAAGTTCTAGAAGAGTTCCAAGGATGGAGCCAAACAGCATGATGGGGAGAAGAAGGATATGAACAAAGTGAAATGCTTTGCTTGCCAGAAGTTTGGACTCTATGTTGGACAGTGTCCAAACAAGAAGAAGAAGAAACAGCAAACAGCAACTTCAACAGAGATTGATGAGTTTGCTAGTAGATTTGAGAGAGACTTTTCTCTCTTTGCTGGTGTTAGTGTTGAGAGAGCATCTTCTATCACCAACAGGAACTTTCAGGGTCACATGGAGCATTCCATGATTGTTGGGCATTCTTTGAGTGCTACCACTACTTCTTCCACTTGGTACATTGATAGTGGAGCTTCGAGTCACATGGCAGGTGATCGAGATATGTTTGTTGAGATGTCAGAGACAGATTTGGAGTTGGAGGTTTTATTGGGAGATGACACAGTGGTGAGCGTAGTTGGGCGTGGGACTGTCCGTTTTGACAAGGAGTCCATGCAGCCTATGTTTCTTAGGGATGTATTGTATGTCCCTGGGCTGAAGAAGAACCTTGTTTCAGTTTCCATGATGGAGGACAGAGGCTTTGGTGTGTATGTCCTTGATGGGAAAGTTCACATCTTTCCCAAGGCAGTAGGTCCATCTGATTCACATGCAATTGGAGTCAGATGCGGGAAACTGCATAAGCTTCTCTTCGAGCCACATCATGCACTGTCACACACTCAGAGCAGCAATGAGTTGTGTGAGTTATGGCATAGGAGGATGGCCCATCTTCACCATCCAGCTTTGAGGATGCTGAGATATTTGACGACAAGTAGACCAGAATTCAACACAGAGCCAAGTGGTTTTTGTAGAGGGTGTGCTTTGGGAAAGTACACCAAGACTGCTTTTTCGAGCAGCGATACCAGATCAGAGGGAGTGCCTTAATTGATTCATTCAGATTTGTGTGGTCCCATGTCATCTACCTTTTTGATGGGTTATGAGTATTATGTCACATTCATTGATGACTTTTCCAAGAAGACCTGGATCTATTTCCTTAGAAGCAAGAGATCAAAGGAAGTCTTGCTTCGGTTCCAAGAGTTCAAAGCTCTTGTGGAGAACCAGACAGGAAAGAAGATCAAGGTACTTCGGTCAGACAATGAGGGTGAGTATACTTCGCATGCATTCGATGAGTATTGTCGGCAGGAGGGGATCAAGAGGCAGTTGACAATTCCTTACACTCCACAGCAGAATGGAGTGGCTGAAAGGAAGAACCGTTCAATAGTGGGTGCAGCTACAGCCATGTTGCATGATCAAAGTCTTCCTTTCTTTCTATGGGAAGAGGCCTGTAGCACTGTTGTTTATGTTCTGAACAGGAGTCCGCACCGTGCCTTGGGGTGCAAAACTCCTGAGGAGATGTTCACCAGGAAAGTGCCTGGGATAGGTCACTTTCGAATATTTGGTTGCCTTACATACTCTCATGTCCCTTCTGAGAACAGGACAAAGTTGGAGGCTACAGAAGAGAGGGGTATCTTTGTTGGTTATGACAAGACTTCGAAGGCTTTTCGCATATACCTTCCTACACAGAGGAAAGTTGTGGTGAGAAAGGAGGTAAAGTTTGAGGAGGAGAAAGCCTTCAGGAAATCTCAAGGTTCTGAGATAGAGGAGCAGCAGAGTACTCCACAAGTGATAGTTCAGAGTTCAGCGAGTCAGAGTACAAGGTCACCAGTTTCTGGAGTGACTGGGTCATAGGTTATAGGTTCATCAGTTTCAGGAGCTCAGTCTTCAGGGACTTCTGGTACAGAGACAAGTTCACGGATCACAGGTGTTATCTATCGAATGCACACCGTCAACAGAAATCTTTTGGACTGTTGTTTCCCAAGCGGGAAAGATGTGGCCTTGGGGGCAAGCAAAGAGCCAGGTGTTGTCACCTGATCCCGACTCCTCCATTTAGGCTAACTCTTAACGAAGCCAAGGGGGGTAGTCCCTACAGAAAGTTACTAAGGTTATTTGTGTTTTAACCGTTTTTAGTGTATGATGCAGATGGGTGTTGTTTAGGAGTTTTTTGGTGAAGAAACTTACAATAAAATACCCAGTAAACATTTGCAGATAGAATTAAAGATAACCAATCACATAATAATTGTAGATTAAAAGCAAAGCATTCGTGATACAAAAAGAAGATAACTAGCAATGCTTTAGACAGATAATAAGCAAATTAAATTGAAGACCAGTGCCAAATAGGGTGCAAGAGATTGTTTTGCGAGTGCTTCTTGGTAAGTTTTAAAGTAAATTTTTAAAGGTGAGTTGATTATTACAGGGAAAGGGGACCTCCAAGATATACCTTGCGGTACTAGAGATATGTCTAGAATTTAGGATTTGGTGGCTCTGCACAAGGACATGTTGGCTACCAAAGTCCCAAGGGCGTGTTCAACACTACACCAACCACAGATGTAGCCTAACGATGCCCCCAAGATCTAAGTACAATGGTTCCAGCGTCCCCAAGCAGAATTTTCCCACACAAAATATAACTAAAGTGTCGGATTTTCACTTATCTTTGTTGAGTGGTTACTTTTATTAGGGTGACTTGGATTAAGATATGAGAATTGGAAAAGTCTACGTCTGCTTCTGGGTATCCCAACTGGGTAGAACATACACAGCGTAGCACAAATGTTTATTCTGATTTTAATTAGATGTGAAGAAGAACCATTGTAACAACCCTCCGACAGAGAGCACTCTTGATCTGCCTTAAGGCGAGATTCAAGAGATTTATATGAAAGTTAAAACAATACGGTTAAAGCTAAAATAAGAAAGAAAAGACTCTCCGACAAACGGCGCTCTTGACTTGCTTTTCAGCGAAGTTCAAGAGACTTTGGGTTCATTTTATTAAACAAGTTGAAAACGAGAGAAAAATGCCACTAATGCAAGATATATGTTGGCGAAACTTATGCGTCACTTTTATGATCAACATCCACTAATCGGCAAAGCCTTTGGGTGGAGGTGAGAGCATACTTTGTGGCGACGAAGAATGGTTTTATTTCTACTTTACTTTTGCAAAAATAAAACAATGAATTAAACAGTGAAATGTAAAAGAAGTATACACCCTGCATAAAAGTGAGTGTGTGAAGTGGTGGGGTTAGAAAAAGCAATCTCATGAAAAATGACAAAAGACGCAAATCCCCCGAGGGGGGATGGGATTTCAGTGCTGGTTACCCCACTACTCTCGTTTAATTTTTACAATTTTTATGATGAAGATGGAGTGCTCCTTAGTCCAATAAACTTGGATCTAAGAGCTTACAATGGTGGATTAAGAAACTATATCAAAGTGGGTGTCCACCGACGTGTTTTGAGGCTTCCCTGATGGTCTTGGTTACTCCAAAACTCCACTTTTACGTGCAGCCCTGCTAAAAACCAGCGAACAAGAAATGTTAGAAAACGATGGGAAAGACAATGAAAAAATAAATAAAAATTGAAAAAAATTATACTTAGAAAAATTTTCAAAATTTTGAAGAGAAAGCACGATTTTTCCAAGCTTAGATCTAATTAAATGATGTGGTTCTTTGAAGACCAATCAGATCTGAATACTTAAAGAAAGATAGATTCAAATAATTAAGCATGTAATGACAGATCTATTTCTTAAGCATAATAGAAAATATAACCGGGAGAGAGAGAGTTTTTGAGTTTTTTATCGAAAGAAGCGGTAACAACTACTCCAGCTTGAATCTCTTGGAAAACTTGGAAGTTTGAATGTGAGACCACGAATGTTTTGCTCTAGATCCAAGAAAAGGAGATGCAGCTAAGCTCAACCTTTTACTCGGAATTGTGATCTGCAAACAAATCTATCACACTTGCAACAAACATATTAGATCTAGTACTATACACGGTTAGAAACCAAAAAAAACATGAACTATAACTTAATAAAACATGCCTTCTTAAATCGCTAAGAGTAAAGAGTAAGTAAATAAATTGACAACTGCAAATATTTACTCGACGTGCTCTAAGATAACCTTCTAAGCCAGATTAATTATGAAAGAACAAAGCATGACAGGAATGCAACAATATCACCTCATTCACCAAAAGTATGCACCCACAGAATCACATTCATAAGCCTCCAAATCCTTCAACTTTATTCAAATAATAACAACAGAGTACATGAGCAGAGGTTCCTTGCTTCCGTCATGGAATGAGGAAGAAGGCCTTGCTTAAATAGGAAAAATGAGAGCTAAATCCCAAGTGGGGCAAATTTGCTAAGTGTTGGAGCTTTTTGAGATGATTGGGGGCGAACTAGAGTGAGAACTAGAGGTGGTAGATGACACCTCTCATAAGGTAGGTCACCCCCGCCTCTTTCTGTGACACATATACAACAAGAGGTGAGCTCTATCATGGCTAAATGTGCCCCTCTAAGGAGAAATTCGCCCCCTCATGGATTTGATTGGAATCGACTTGATTTGGTCTCTAATTAGCCCCAACATCATCCTTAGTTAACTTGGAACATGTCTGGGACAAGTTCCCACTGATTTAGGGATATGTTTTTTCTCCGTATTTTCCCTTTTTCTAATTTTTTATTCACTTTTTGCTTTTTTTGGAGAGAATTTCACTTAAGTGATAAATAATCACTTAAAACTTAGGATAAGTGTGTCTAGAGGTTAAATAAGTATTTTGGCTTGCAAAACAAGTCATTATTTGTCAAAATCCACCCCCAGACCACTTAATTATTACATTTTGAAATTTTTCAATTAAACCATAGGAAAAATGGTTTAATTAATTGAAAATTTTAATTATTTCTCTATAGTCAAAAAATAAAAAATAAAAAAAAATCCAGAGACTTCCGGGAAAAAAAAAATTGGACAATGTTTTAATGCATCCCAGGACTTAGGAAATGACCATAGAACATACCAATAGTGTCTAGTAGGTTCATATTTTAATGTTGGACTCTAATAACCCCCCAAGGCCTAACTGCCAAATTTGGGGACTCTGGCTTTGGAGGTAGCAAGAGAAAAACTCATCGATTATAACTCAGCTATAGGCAAAGAAACAATCGACAAGGGAAAAAACTCCTTGGAATACCCTATTTGATTGTTAAGTCTAAGCGAGTCGAGCCACTCAAGACCCCCCTACTAGCACACTTTATTACAACCCCATGGGCATGGTCATTTCAACAAAAAATAAAAAAAGGCTAGCCAAAACTGGCTAACTTTGGAACAAACTGAACTTCTGAACTTTGTCAATGAACAAGCATCATGTTCAATAACTGGCAGCTCATTGGAAATCCACTAAGTGCATAATTAGTGGATAACAACAGGTTCACAGGTTACACCATCAGGTGTTTCGGATACACTTGGTACAATTTCACCAGGGACAGGATCTCAAATTGTTGGTACTTCTTCAGGGAGACAGGCGTTTGATGAGGATGTAGAGGAGAGTCTGAGACAGAATGCTTCTTCCAAGAAGAGAAAGCCAAGTTGGCTTAAGGAGCTTATGAAGGAAGCAAAGGAATCTGCTGGACCACCTAGGAGGGAAGTTAGAGAGAGCAAGGCACCTAAGAGATTTTCCAGCTATATGGCACAGGTGACTAGCTTGCGTGATACCGTGCCAACCATTTATGAAAAGGCTTCCGTACACCAGGTTTAGAGAGATGCCATGATGGAAGAGTACAATTCCATCATGAAGAATGGGGTGTGGGAAGTTGTTCCGAGACCAGAGGGGAAGTCAGTTGTGACTTCCAAGTGGCTCTTCAAGATCAAGCATGCTGTGGATGGCAGCATAGAGAAGTACAAAGCTCGTTTTGTTGCGCATGGGTTCTCACAGGTAGAGGGAGTTGACTATGATGAGACCTTTGCACCAATGGCCAAATTTTCTTCGATCAGAGCAGTGATCTCTGTCGTGGCAGAGATGGGTTGGAAGATCCATCATATGGATGTGAAGACCACTTTTCTCAATGGTCTTCTACAGGAGGAGGTATATCTGGAGCAGCCACAGGGCTTTGAGGTATACGAGAGAGATTCTCATGTGTGCAGGCTGAAAAAAGGCCTTGTATGGTCTGAAGCAAGCCCTGTTGAATTATTGTAACTCGAAATGTATTCACTTATTGTACCCCGATGTTCCTATCGGGAGAATCATTTGTATTTCATTTTACCCCGATGTTCCTATTGGGAGAATCATTAATATTGTAATAGGTCAGTAAAGAGTCATGAGGAAAAGCCTCCGTTGTAAGTCGGGTCATTAGCACCCTCCGGAATATAATAATATGATGTTTTGAGTCCTCCTAGAGAAGTCGGCCCAGTCAAGTTTAGTGGGGCCAACTTAGTTGAGTAAAAAGTCAAGTGAACGAAAGAATATAAATAGGAGTGAAGCGCTCCTCATTTGAAGACACAGACACACACTTGTGTAGCGCATGAGAGAGAGAGAGAGTCTTATCTGCAAGGAGGAGAAGGACCAATCTGAAGTCTTATCTTTTATCTTTTTTATCATCTATATTGAGGAAGCTTTTCTTGCTGGGTTTTTCCCTTTAGGGTTTTCCCAGAGTAAATCTGTGTTGATCTCGTGATATTGTTTCTTTCAGTGATCCTATATGCTATTATTATTATGAAATTGAATTGAATGCTAATAATTTAGCTTAGCATAGAGAATCTTAACATGGTATCAGAGCTAACCTGAATCGGACAGCTTTCACGAGGTGAAAAAGCCCTCTTTCCCTCTCCGACAAGAAATTAGGGTTTTGGAGAAAATTTGATTTTTGAAGATCTGACTACATAGAAACTTGCGTCCTCCTAGAGCACATCCACTGAGCCTGAGAACAAAGTTTTTGAGTGGGTAGATCTCCGGGAAAGTCAAACCCTAGTTTGACACTAGACTAGAAAACTACAGAAATCCAGAAAACCAGAAAACTGCACTGCAGAATCTCGCAAGTCAATTTTGAAAGATGAGACTTGAGATCTCCAAAAACCAAGCACACCAATCATCTCGCCTCAATCAAGCGCATCTCCTGGTAAGATCAGTTTCTCATTTTCAAGAATTTCAATTTTTTGTGATCTCCTAACAAGATGGCCCCAAGCACCAAGCTTGAGGACAAACTAGAATGCATAGAGAATTTCTGAGCATGGAAATACAGAATTGGCCTCATTTTCAAGGAGAATGATCTTGACAAATATATCAAGGAAGAAGTTGCAGAACCTGAAGAGGCTGAAGCTAAGGAGAAGCACAAGAAGGATCTAATTAGGGCACAAAGGATTATTGCTGACTCTATCAAGGATCACTTGATCCCTCAAGTGTCATCCAAGAAGACTCCGAAAGAAATGTATGATGCCCTAGCAAGGATGTATGAAGGAAGAAACATCAACAGAAAGATGAATCTAAGAGCTCAATTGAAGAGCACCAAGATGAGTCATGGAGAATCCATCCAGGACTATTTCACAAGGGTCTCCCAATTCAAGGAACAACTAGAAGCCATTGGAGACAACCTTGATGAAGATGAGTTGGTTATGACTGCTCTCAATGGTCTCACTAGACCTTGAGATTCATTCATCCAAACTATGTGTGCCAGAAAGGAAAGCATGAAGTTTGATATTGTATGGGAAGATTGCATTCAAGAGGAGGCTAGAGTGGCCAATAAAGAAGCTCTACTGAAGGAAGATGATCAAGCCCTAGCCACCCATACCAAGAAAAGAAGAAGTCAACCCAACTTCAAGAAGGGAAACCACAAGGAGTCTCAACCTCCCAGAAGGTTCCAAAGAACAAGAGAAAGTTTCCCAAAGAGGGACTACTCCAACTTTCAATGTTTCAATTGTGATAAGGTACGACACATTGCCAAAAATTGTCCTTTGAAGAAAGAAGAATACAAGAAGAGGAACAACAACAAAAGACATCATGCACATCTAGTTGAAGATGAGGATGAAGAAGAAGAAGAAGAAGGACCTCAGAGAAAGCAAGCAAGAGAAGAAGATGCAGAAGAGTATGTACTATTCCCCGCACTCTCTAGCTCTGTAACACCTGGAGAAGACACATGGCTTATTGATAGCGGTGCTTCAAAGCACATGACGGGACAAAAGAAAATTCTGTCAAAACTTGAAGAAAGGAACTCTCCTCAGAAAGTATCTCTAGGAGATGACTATCAATATCCAATCAAAGGAATTGGTGAAGCAAGCTACAAACTTGATTCAGGAAACCCCCTGAAGATGAAGGAAGTTTTATTTGTACCAGGTCTAAAGAAGAACTTACTTTCTATCTCAGCATTAGATAAGAAAGAATATAGAGTTGCATTCATAGATGGACAAGTACTCATGTGGCCCAAAAAAAAGTCAATTGAAGATGCAGTTGTCATCGGTGAAGAAGAAGGAGGCCTGTATAAACTCAAGGGACATTTAGAAACAGCCTTTGTTCATGAGACCACTAACCCTAGTGAACTGTGGTATAGGAGGCTTGCCCACATAAATTACAAAGCACTACCTCATGTGAACAAAGTAGTGACGAGACTACCAGACTTGAAGATCAACCATGAAGGCATTTGCAAAGGATGTGCAAAAGGAAAGAATATCAAAAATCCATTTCCAAAGAGTGAAACAAAAACTAAAGGTATGTTGGAATTAATTCATTTAGATGTATGCGGTCCAATGTCCTCGACACCCTTAAGTGGTTTTGAATACTATATTGCATTTATTGATGACTATTCAAGAAATACATGGATATACTTCTTGAAAGCAAAGAACGAAGTGTTTGAAAAATTCAAGGAATTCAAAGCCTTGATAGAAAACCTTTCAGACAAAAGAATCAAGACACTCCGATCAGACAATGGCGGAGAATATACTTCAAAAGAATTTGAAGCCTTTTGTAAAGATGCTGGAATCAAGAGGGAACTAACTACTCCCTACAATCCTCAACAGAATGGTGTTGCGGAAAGAAAGAACAAAACCATCATGGAGGTAGTGAAGACAATGATATATGATCAAAATCTTCCAACGCATCTATGGGCAGAAGCAGCAAGAACTGCTGTCTATATACAAAATAGAATATCTCATAGTGCCCCTGGATTCAAGACTCCAAAAGAGATGTTCACGAGAAAGAAGCCTGAAGTAAGTCACCTCAAGATATTCGGTTGTCCAGTATATGTTCATATATCGAAAGAGAAAAGAACCAAGTTGGACCCTTCCGGAAAGAAAGGAATATTTGTTGGATACTGTGAAGTATTCAAGGCATTCAGAATTTACATTCCTGGATTCCATCACATGGAAATCAGTAGAGATGTAACATTCGATGAAGAAGTAGCTCTCAAGAGATCCAGAAAATGTCAACATGAAGAAGTATATGAGGAAGATGCACCTCCCAGAAATGCAGAAGCTACATTCCTCCTTGAAGATGTATCACCCTGATGATGTTGAAGATGCTCTCTCTCCTTCTCCTACTGCTGTTGTTGCTGTTGTAGAATACCTTCTCATTAAGGGGGAGTGTTGAATTATTGTAACTTCAAAATGTATTCACTTATTGTACCCCGATGTTCCTATCCAGAGAATCATTTGTATTTCATTGTACCTCGATGTTCCTATCGGGAGAATCATTAATATTGTAATAGGTTAGTAAAGAGTCATGAGGAAAACCCTCTGTTGTAAGTTGGGTCATTAGCACCCTCTCGAATATAATAATATGATGTTTTGAATCCTCTTAGAGAAGTCGGCCCAGTCAAGTTTAGTGGGGCCGACTTAGTTGAGTAAAAAGTCAAGTGAACGAAAGAATATAAATAGAAGTGAAGCGCTCCTCATTTGAAGACACAGACACACACTTGTGTAGCGCATGAGAGAGACAGAGAGTCTTATCTGCAAGGAGGAGAAGGACCAATCTGAAGTCTTATCTTTTATCTTTTTGACCATCTACAGAGGAAGCTTTTCTTGCTGGGTTTTTCCCTTTAGGGTTTTCCCAGGGTAAATCTGTGTTGATCTTGTGATATTGTTTCTTTCAGTGATCTTGTATGCTATTATTATTGTGAAATTGAATTGAATACCGATAATCTAGCTTAACATAGAGAATCTTAACAAGCCCCTCAGGATTGGTATTCTAGGATCGATTCCTACTTGCTTTCGATTGGGTTTCGGAAGAGTGAGGTGGATCTCAACCTATAATACATTGTGGTTGGTGCTGTTCCACTCATTCTTCTGTTATATGTTGATGATTTATTCATTACTGGGGGAGAGCACCTGATTAATGCTTGCAACAAGGATCTTGCTTCAAAGTTCGAGATGATTGACCTTGGGATGATGCACTATTATTTGGGGATGGAGGTTTGGCAGGAGGATGGACATGTTTTCCTAGGGCAAAAAAAATATGTTGCAGATGTTCTGAAGAGGTTTCGGATGGACGATTCCAGCCCCATGTCTACACCCATGATCACCAACTAGACGAAGCTTCATGCTTCTAAGGGAGAGTTGGTTGATCCTACTTTATATCGTTAGCTTATTGGTTCGTTGATGTATCTGGTCAACACTAGACCAAATCTGAGTTTTGCGGTAAACAGTCTCAGTCAGTTCATGGTGGAGCCCAGGAGAGTGCATTGGACTGCCGCAAAACACATCTTGAGATATCTTGTTGGTACAGTTGATTATGGCTTGGACTACAAGAGATCTGATGGAGTGGGATTGGTTGGCTTTACAGATTTAGATTGGGCAGGTAGTGTTTTAGACCGAAAGAGCACTTCTAGTTGTTGCTTCAGCTTGGGCTCGGCAGTTGTGTCGTGGTTCAGTAGGAAGCAAAAGTCCGTAACATTGAGTTCTGTTGAGGCTGAGTATATGGCAGCCAGTCAGGCTAGTTGTGAGGCTTTGTGGCTTCGCAAGCTGATGGTGGACTTGTTTGGTCAGGAGCTGAGTCCTACAGTTATACATTGTGATAATCAGAGTTGCATCAAACTCTCTGAGAATCAAGTATTTCATGACAGGTCAAAGCATATAGAGATCAGATATCACTTTATCAGAGACTATGTTCAGAGAGGGGCTGTATAGTTGCAATATGTTTCTACAAATGAGCTGACATTCTCACAAAGGCTTTGGGTAGAGGGAAGCATGTCTACTTCAAAGATAAGTTGGGAGTGGTGAAAAACACCTTCCTCAGTAAGAGGGAGTGTTGAAAAGTTACCTAAGAAGTGTTTGTCCACTTAGACTTGCATTCGGGTGGACAAGGACACTTTAAATAGTGACCCCTAGTCATTTGTATTTAATGAAGTGAGATGTACTTTATGTTTTAAAGTGACTTCATTAAAAAGGATAAACTCATGGCTTATTCTAAGTTCATATTTAAATTAAAGTTGAGTGTGTGATTATTTAAAAAGGGTTGCTCTCACTTTATTAAATGACATGAGATGCACTAAATGTCATTTATAAATTAATTAATGGAGCATTTGATGTGAACCCTTCATCTAATCTAATCTTGACCATTAGATTGAAGTGGAAGTTGCCATGAACAAAAAGGGACTAGGGCAAGGCAAACTCATCTCATTATTCACTTCAAGAAGAGAATTTTTGGAGAGAGGAAGAAGAAGAGCAGTGAGGGTTTTGAAGAGATTTCATTACCAACAGGAGAGAGAAATTCAAAAGACAAATTTGGGCACAAAAATCGAGGAGAGTTTTGGCACAAATTTCGAGAAGACTGAAGAGCATATTGGGCACGAATTTCGAGGACTGTACGTAGTTTTTGCCATTGATTTCGAGGCATTAATTTCTGCACATAAATCGTGAATCCATATAGTGTACACTCTGCACAAAAACCGAGATTTTGTACAATGTACGGACTTCACAAATTTTGAAATCCATACAGCAGTACAGCTGCACGGTTTTCAAGGTGTACAGACTTATGGACCGTACAGTACAATATGCACAGATTTCAAGGAAATTCGAGTAGTACGGATTGGGCACGAATTTCGAGGTGAAGGTACATAATTGATTTTGTCCATACAGGCAGATTCTGGCACGAATTTCGAGGTGAAGGTTGGCACGAAATTCGAGGAGAAACCAGCAGTAAAAGTTCAGATTTTCGAGAAGAAAATTCGATAAGTATTGTTGCTTGATTTTCTGTATTTTACCTGAAGAAATAATAAATCTCTCTCTCTCAGAAACAGGTTTTCCCTTGGGGGTTTTATCCTGGACCATTGGTCAAAAACATCAGTGTTATTTTTCATGTGTGTTTGGCTGATTTAAATTTCTAAGTTTGAATTTTTTTATCTTAAAAGAAAAATTTATGAATTGTTAAATTTCAAAAAAGAATTCTATTTGTTTCAATTTAGTCAAAATTTGTTAAAAAATTGTGCATACAAGGGTTTGGGCATTAAACTATGCAGAGAAGCTAACAAGCTTGAAACCGGGTTGGGGTTCTCAAAAACTTTCAGAGACTTCACAGTATCCAACAAATATTCTCTTCTTTCCGAAAGGATCCAACTTGGTTCTCTTCTCTTTCGAAATATGCACATATACTGGACAGCCAAATATCTTGAGATAGCTCACTTTAGGTTTCTTTCCTGTATACATTTCTTCGGGAGTCTCGAATCCAAGAGCACTGTGACATAATCTATTATGCACATACACAGTTGTTCTTGCTGCTTCAGCCCACAGGTGCAAGGGAAGGTCTTGGTCATGAATCATTGTTTTCATTGCTTCCATAATGATTCTATTCTTTCTTTCCGCAACACCATTCTGCTGGGGATTGTAGGGAGTGGTTAGTTCCCTGTTGATTCCGGCTTCTTTGCAGAATGCTTCAAATTCATTTAGAGTATATTCTGCACCATTATCTGATCTCAGTGTCTTGATTCTTCTTTCTCAATAGTTCTCTATCAAGGCTTTGAATTCCTTGAATTTCCCAAACACTTCACTCTTGGTCTTCAAGAAGTATATCCATGTCTTTCTTGAATAGTCATCAATAAATGTGACTTATTATTCATATCCACTTAAGGATGTGAATGGCATAGGACCACATACATCATAATGAATCAATTCCAACGTACCTTTAGTCTTTCTTTCACTTTTAGGAAATGGGTTCTTGATGTTCTTTCCTCTTGCACATCCTTTACAAGTTCCTTCATGATCAATCTTTAGATCTGGTAAACCTGTTACCACCTTGCTCACATAGGGTAATGCTTTGCAGTTGATCTGAGCAAGCCTTCTATGCCTTAGTTCACATGAGCTAGTGGTCTCATGGACAAGGGTTGTCTCTGGGTGTCCCTTGAGTTTGTACAGTCCTCCTTCTTCTTCAACAATGACCACAGCATCCTCAATTGTCTTTCCTTTGGACCACATGAGTACTTGTCCATCTATAAAAGCAACTCTATATCCTTTCGTATCTAGTGCTGAGATGGAAAGTAGGTTCTTTTTCAAACCTGGTACATAAAGTACTTCCTTCATCTTCATGGAGGTTCCAGAGTCAAGCTTGTAGCTTGATTCACCAATGCCTTTGATGGGATATCGATAGTTATCTCCTAAAGATACTTTCTAAGGAGAGTTCTTTTCTTCAAGTCTTAACAGAGTTTGCTTCTTCCCTGGCATGTGCTTTGAGGGACCACCATCAATAAGCCATGTGTCTTCTCCAGGTGTTACTGACCCAGAGAGTGCAGAGAGTAGTACATATTCCTCTATATCTTCTTCTTTTGCTTGTCTCTTTCGAGGTCTTTCTTCTTCTTCATCATCCTCATCTTCAGCTAAATGAGCATGATGTCTTTTGTTGGTGTTCTTCTTCAATGGACACTCTCTAGCAATGTGTCCTATCTTATGAAAGTTGTAACATTGATGTTTAGAGTAGTCTCTTTTATAGCTGTTATCTCTTTTCTTCGGAAACTTCTTTAGAGGTTTATATTCCTTGTGACTATCATTCTTAAAGTTTGATTGTTTTCTTTTCTTGGTATGCATAGCTAGAGCTTGATCATCTTCCTTAAGTAAGGCTTCTCTGTTAGCTACTCTAGCCTCCTCTTGGATGCAGTATTCCCATACAATGTCAAACTTCATACTTTCTTTTATGGCACACATAGTCTATATGAATGAATCCCAAGGTCTAGTGAGACCATTGAGAGCAGTCATGACTAGTTCATCTTCATCAAGGGAATCTCCAATAGCATCTTAGTTGTTCCTTGAACTGGGAGACCTTTATGAAGAAATCTTGAACTGATTCTCCTTTACTCATCTAGGTGCTCTTCAGTTGAGCTCTCAACTTCATCTTTCTGTTGATGTTCCTTCCTTCATACATTCTAAAGAGGGCATCATACATTTGCTTTGGTGTCTCTTTAGATGACACTTGAGGGATCTGTCATGTCCCAAATTTTGCATTGGGTCACAATGGCCAAATCACATTTGCCATATTCATGAAAGTTGTCAAATGGATGCTAAAAGTCAAATAATTGCCAAGGAGGAAAATCACTAGTTTCCTAGGTTGGCGGTGGAAGCTTTGAGATTTGGAATAAGGGGGATAATAAATGATGTTTAGACATTAGAAGAGGATAAATATTTAACAATGTAGCTTATTAAATAAATACAAGAGAAAATTGAAATGGCTATGGAGAATGGAGAATATGGGGCCCACTCAAGCTAGAATTCCTATGTTAAATGGCATCCTCCTCTTGTAATTTCGAATCGATGGGAAGCCTAATGTTTTGGGATGGATTATGAGGTTAATATACTTGTCCATATACTTCACAGGTCGAATTTGAGATGAATTGTAACTTACATGGGAGAGGAAGAGCCAAATAGGAGTTTCCTGGACACTTGGCTAGATTCCCCTTACATTTATGACATCTATGACACCAATGATGGAGAGTCTATGACAGTTATGACACAAGTCAGATCCGAAGGCTAACATACTGACATGTCAGGCCTGAATAGAGCATCTTAGAGGTCGAATTTGGGAGTTGGAGAAGGCCAAGAGGCTCCTACTCAAATTTGGGAGAAGAGGGAAGGTGAAGAGAGAGGCCACATGGCATAGCATGTGCAGCCACACCAATTCGACTTGGATTTGGTTTATGGATGGATTTGGAACCTTAGAAGACCAATAATGTTTATAAAATATAGGGATCAGCCATGAGAAGAAGCTTTTTGATCATTTTATTAATTTGGGTTTGTGAAGAGAGAGCTAGTGGATGACTAGTTCCTTGCATTAACCAATTTCGAGGGTGAAAGATTCCCATCCTAATTGGTGATTTGGAGAGGCCACTCGGGTCTTTCAAGGAGCTTCAATGGAGTCATAAGTTACAGGTGCAAGCTATAGGAAGCTCATGGACATCTCAATATCAACTTGTTCTTCCATTCATCTCAAGTTTTCTCACCATATTTCAGCTCTATGGAGTGAGGCACACTTGGTGACCTATTCATCTCTTTGAGGGAGCTTCTCTTGCTCCAGTATTTTGTATTCTGATGTAAATGCTCTGTATTTCAAGTTCAGAAAGCTCTCAGGTTGAAAGGCCAAGATATCTCATGTATTATTGTCCAATATTGAAGAAACAGTGCCATTTCCCCAATACCTTGTTGTAAACTCTTGCAATCTTGATGGAATCAAATAAATGTGTGCACCATTGATGATTTATGAATGAATGAACTGTCATTAATGTCTATTATGAATTTCATGTTCAGTAACTGAGAAATTGTGGCCATTGGGTCGAATTTCATATCATTTGGACCAAACTACATCTCGTTTCCCCAAGGGTCCAAAACTAGTTTTTTATATATGATTGAAGGAAGTGATAACAGCCATGGGAGTTCGATTGGTTCTGCATATGAGTCTCTGATAATGTCTTCTACACATCTCCTGCTTCAATTTGAGAATTTGAGTGAGTTTCTGTACATTTGGGAAGCCATTCCAACAATTACTCAGGAGGAATTTGAGCCCCAAAATTGCTAGTTAAAGCATCTATCTTATTCAGAATTTGATATCGACTTTCAGAAGTAATTGGAAGGCCATAATACACCCCTGAACATTATAATTAAGTTATTATATCACTCATACACCTTCTAGTACAATTCAAGAGCATTTGGAGCTATTTAGAGTCATCTACAATTGGGGGTTGGAACCTCAAAATTACTAGTAAATTCATGGAGTTCCCTTGGATACCTATTCGACCCCAAAACCACATATGATGCTTCAAATATACTTTAATTAATGTATGATAACAGAGCCAAGTATCATATCCACCATTAGTGAAGGTTGTACAATGTTGTGAAGAGATTTGTTCCAGGACCCAGGGGGGATTTCCACCTCCCAAATTGACTAGTCTTGTGCCGAAACTTCTTCCCTTGCAAATTGCAGACCATGGTTGGGTATATCAGTTGATTATATGTCTGATGTATGTGCTAATATGTCCCATCACCCCTCAGGACCTTCCTCACCAAGTTTGAAAGCAATTGGAGGAATTTTGGAATCAATTGAATCCATATAACTAGAGTTGTAAGAAGATGAATTTGAATACATTGTGAAAGAATTGAAGAATTGGTCATTTTGATAAAATTTCCAAAAAGGAGACATTACAGGATCAAGTGATCTTTGATAGAATCAGCAATGATCCTCATTGCTTTGATTAGGTCCTTCTGGTGCTTCTCCTTAGCTTCATCTTCTTCTGATTTTGGGACTTCATCCTTGATATAATTATCAAGATCATTCTCTCTAAGAATGAGACCAATTCTATACTTCCATGCTCAGAAGTTTTCAATGCCTTCCAGCTTATCCTCAAGCTTAGTGCTCGGGGCCATCCTATCTAATAGGTCACTAAAAATTGAAATTTCTCAAAATGAAAAGTTGACCTTACCAGGAGATGCGGTTGATTGAGGCGAGTTGGTTGGTCCACTTGGTTTCTAGAGATCTCAAATAATCACCCTTCAAATATTGCTTGCAAGGTTCCAATTTCTACAAAATTTCTGGTTCTAGTTTTTTGTAGTTTTTTGGTTCAGGGCCAAACTAGGGTTTGGCTTTCCCAAAGATTCAACCAGCCAAAAACTTCGATCCATGGCTCAGTAGATGCGCTCCAGAGAGGCGCAGCTTTCTATGCAAGTAGATCTTCAAAATTCCAACTTTTGCAGGAACCCTAATTTCTTTCGAAGAGAGAGGAGAGAGAGTTTCACCTTGTGAAAGTTGTTCTATTCAGGCTAGCTCTGATACCATGTTAAGATTTCATATGCTAGGCTAGATATCAATAGTGTTTAATCCAAATTCACAACAGTAGCATATGCGGAATCATTGAAAGAAACACAATCACAAGATAAACACAAAATTATCATGAGAAACCCTCAAGGGGAAGAAAACCAAGCAAAACTTCCTCTGTATAAGATGTATAAGATAAAACCCCAAAACAGGTATTCCTCCTCCATGCTGGTATGTCTCTCTTTCTCTCCTATGCGCTACATAAGTGAGTCTATTGTGTTCAAATGAGAAGCACAGCCACTCTATTTATACTCTTTTTGTCAACAAACTTTTACCCTAATCAAGTCGGCCCCACTAAACTATCTAGGCTGACTTCACTTAGGAAAGCACAAAACGGTGTTTTATTATATTCATAAGGGTACTAATGACCCGACTTACAATGGAGGCTTTACCTCATGACTCTATGATGACCAATTACAATAATAACATCCCGACAGAGGAATAATAACATCCCCCTTGGGGTACATCAGTAAAATACATTTAGAATATCCTTTGAAGTTACAATATTTCAACAAATGCTTGTTTGATGGGGAGAGGTTGTTAAGCCCCTAACCATAACCCTCATTCATTGTCTTGCCTTATTATTATTGTTGTCTTGCCTTATTATTATTGCTTTCTAATCCTCTTTGTCTCCTGTATATCCATCAAGGAGACTCATTAATTAAAAACCTCATCTTGTGCACTTGATATCTTGTTGCACTAAGAGTAGCGAGATGCTCTACAGCCTAGTATGTGGGAGATGTCACGTAACATGGGTACTGCTTGACGTGGCAATTATAACCATCACAAAAGAATAGTATGTTTACTCATAAATAAAATAATAAAACCAGCAAAGATCTATTTTAAACCAGGATCTCTAAAGCACTAGGGATCTAATTTCGTGAGGTATAATTTTTTTTATCTTAAATTTTTTACACATCCAAACACCTCAAAAAATGGGATACCTCTTGATGCTTAATAAATCCTGATTTAAGATAGATCTACACTATCAATAACTAACTAAGTATCGTGAGGCGCAGCAGTTCGTTCAAGGTAAATCGAAAAGGGTTGGTTGTTAGCAGGCATTAACTGAAAGGCAGGGATTTCTCTGGGGTTTGAATTGATTCATTGTATCGGCTCCTCAGCGGGACCAATAGGTAATACGTGGTACCCAGAAGAATTCATAAGGCAAGGTAGGGTAAAGTAGAATAGCAAGAGTGCCTGCCTTGTAAACATAAATGGGAAATTCTGCTCGCTGTCATTGCTCTATGAAGGGCAAGACCTATCGGACCTATCCAGGTGGTAAATTCACTAGCGAAAGGGTGGCCTTGTCAAAGTGGGAGATTGAAGAGTTAGAATGGGGAGAGAATGTTAAGTGTGGCTTGCCCGATGCGTACAAACAAGTGAGAAATGTTTTCGAATGACCAGAGGTCGAAGGAGAATTCTGTTTCTTTGTTAGTGAGTAGAGGTTGCCAATCAGAGAGGCTCATCATTAATTCACCATTCACAAAAGTTCATAATAATTCACGTAAGTCCCATTAATTACTAGTCATTAACCTCATCATACAGCACTAGTATATGGACCCTAAATCTTCGCGACACCTAGGGTCTTGACTCTAAACAGACCTACAAACAAAATAAGACCAAAAATCTAGTTCAGTCATGGATATCTATTCAGAGCCTACTGGCGAAAATTCATCATACATCCCAGTGCCCGTTACTATCATTGTCAGTGACATTTTGCCTGGGAATTTAGGTGTGTCAATACTATCAATCAGATACGCATTGCATTGCTTATGAAAATCATAAATCCAATTTAAGAAAGATGAAGGCGGGTAAGAGTAAGTTACCTGCAAATCATTGTCGATTGGGGGAGGAACAAGGCCCAATGAAGAAGCAGCAGCAGCAGAGACACGAAGCCTTGGCTCCTTAATGAAACCATGTTTAGTAACTCCGAAATGGTGACGTTGTACCATCCCACTTACATGTTTGAAATGCCCTTCAAGTTTGCTTCGCTTTGGACAATAAAATCCAGCAACTGCGAATGGTAACGATAAAGATAGCATTCTGAAATTCGGCTTAGCTCAGCTGGATTGAATCTTCGAGACTCGGTTCTGACAAAAGTTTCTTACAGTTATTTGTTGTTCTATCCACACAGGCATGCCCGCTATTGTGGAACAATATATTAAAGATCGCAACCATAGATATATGGCTTGAAAATAGAGGTATCGACGCCAAAAAGGGAAGAGGATACTTGGGACGTCAATACTTGCTTGCAGCTAGGCCTCGACGGAAGAATAGAAGGGGATCCATAAATTTGGTTAAATTCGTCTCAGGTATAGGCCGTCGTATATATGGAAATTCGCTTGGTGGGTTTTGACATGGAAAATGGAAGATTGGGATTGGAATCAACCATGTTAGACGCTCACCTAACCGGGTAGATTATTTTGAAGGAAGATTTTCTACTTCGTGAGAAAGCATCAAATATAATTTATGTCCTTTCTGAATTTGGTTTGGTGTTGAGTTTTCCAAGTCACACGGAGACAAGAGTGTCAATGATAAGTTTAGTTGCTTTCAACTAAACTTATCATTGCATTTTGACTTTGATTGAATCTTAAACTTATCATTGCATTTTGACTTTGATTGAATCTTAACTTTCAACTAGTACATTGCATTTTGACTTTGATTGAATCTTAACTTTGAGATCACTAATGAAACATTTTTTATATAAATAATCTTAAGTTTTATGTATGGATGGTTAATTGCTCAAAGGTTGTCATAAAGAGTTTCTTTGGTGTGGTAGGTTAGTTGTAGTTTTTTTATGGAGTAAGCTATTTATTTTACATTTTGTATTTTTGGGTAGGTTTTGGTTGGAATCTGGTAAGTTTTTTTGGTAAAATCTAAATTTGGAAGTGTTTAAATTATGTTTTTGAATCCATAAATAGATCCAACGCCTTTAAATACCCCATGGCAACCAAATTATACAATTTACATAGTTAATATATTTGATTCTAAGATTTTTTGCAAATTTTCAACGTGACTCCAAATAAAACAAGACGAAAAAAATCGAAAAATGTTGAAAACGTAGAATGTTTAGACTACATTGTTATTTATTATACTCTGATTATAAAATTATCGACGTAAGCAATGTGTATTGAGTAATTAAATGGATAGTTGAGGTTGAAAACGTAGAATGTTTAGACTACACCGTTTTTTATTATACTCTAATTATAAAATTATCGGCGTGAGCAATGTGTATTGAGTAATTATATGGATAGTTGTTTATATATAATTTTATTAGAGATCAAATAAATTTAATATATGTGTATGTGTGTATGTTATAAATGTTTCATAGTTGTGTTAGGTGTATATTTATTACACCTATAGGTTTTTATATTTTAGGTTATAGGTGTTTATATTTTAGAATTTGGGGTGGACTAATGTCACGGGACTAGACTTGTTTTTCTTCTTGAGCATCCCATATCGTCCAAAAGCTTAGTTGTCGTATGACACCGATGTGATCTTGCTAGTTGGGCATGACCATCAACCGCAAGTATCACCTAGACTACGCCTCACCGAAACCTCTTAACTAAACCCAAGCCAGTCACCTTAGAGTTTTGCGGAATTTCAAGTACTTATTTCACCATAGGTGATGTTGCACCATCGCCACCCAGCCTTAGACAATGTTATGTCATTGCCTCTCCCAAGCCAACAACACTTGAATGACCGACTATCCAACATATGGCGATGCTTTTGCCATATAGTCTTAATCTCGGATGGTGCCCAAAAGTCTTGTCCCAGCTCCACCCAGCAACATACCATCGTTGCATCCATCCACACTATTATCCTAGCATGATGCCACACCGCACATCACATTGCAAATTGTGTCATCCTCATTCAATCCTGCTAAGTAGCGCTTTGTCGGTTCATCTCATCCTACTTGACTAGAGATCCCTTGGTCCTCCTAGCCTACTTGCTAGTACATTGTCTTATTCATCGCATGGCCATCACCCATGAGTCAGCCACCAACCCTATCAAAACGTATGGACTCGTCGTGCAACCTTAAGTCATGTATGCCCGACATGCCCTTCGTCACGACATTGCCAATACTGCTCAACGAAGGGTCATTATAATGGAGATTTCTCTTCGGCTATGTGCAAAACCACCAACCTTAAGAAGTAGAGTTCATGGTGCAAGGGAATGCATTCAACCTTGACTTACTTAACAAACAATAAACAAACTTTTTTTTAGATTTTCTTTTAATTAACAAAACAAATGTAACTATTCATACCTTTGTAAATGGGCCACTGCAACCGTTTGAGGATTTGGTCCAATGGCTTCCACGATCTGGTTCTCCGATTTTCTCCAACTAGCGTTGTCAATGGGAATGGAATCAAGGAGTGTATGGAGTAAACTCAGCATACAATGTGATGTGAATATATGTGGCAAAAAGTATGACGGACAAAAAGTGTGACCAAAAGTGTTTGTGGGGAGAGACCTTCACAATGTATTTATAAGATGATCCAAGATTTTGTTGCACATGGTATTGGTCCATGGTTTTATGTAGTGTATGGTAGTGGTCCATGGTTTATGACCCATTCTTATTTTAGGGTTTTTTGGTCCTTTTTTGAAAGAATGGGGATTTTGTTGCAATAAATGCACATCTTCCCTCTATTTATGAGGGAAGGAATAATGATTACTTTGACCAATTTGGAGGGAATTTAATTATGAAGGTCAAAATGGAGGGAATAATGATGGGATTATGATGTATAATTATGGTGTTGACCATAGAGAGTTGCGTGGACAATTTTTTGTGTTAACAGATTAACCCCTAACGTGTGAGGATAGGATCTCATCATATGGTCGACAATCAACATAAGATCAAGAGAGAAACGGTGACAACGATGAAGAAACCAGAGAGAACCGCAGAGAGTTGGAGTCTCCTCATTCGAACTGCAGTGGCTTTTGTTTTTATTGCTTCTCAAAATGGATGAGGTACATGTTGATGTAATTGTAACTTCGGAATGTATTCACTTGTATATCTTATGTATTGTACCCCAATGTTTATTTTGGGAAGTGTTTGTAATGTAATTGAGTCATGTCATGCCCCGATGTTCCGATTGGGAGTTTCTATAATGTAAACAAGTCATGTCAAGTCATTGTGGGTAACCCTCCTATTGTTCAAGGGTTAAAGTCCCCGCAGTTGTGGGGCCCTAGGGTTATTAGACTCTCCTAGTGAAGTCGGCCCTAGTGAGTTATTGTCAAGTCGAGAATTAGTATAAATAGAGAGTGAGCCTCTCTATTTATCACACACTCACTCACACTCAGTTGTAGCGCATAGCTGAGGGAGAAGAAGTTGTTGGGGATAGAAAGAAAGAGACTACTGCTGTCGAGAGATCATCTTACTATTTTGGGGTTTTACTTTTAGTGTTGATTCTATCTCTGAGAAAGTTGCAGGGTTTTCTCCATTTATAGTTTCCCTGAGGAAAAACACTGTGTTCATTGTCTCTTGTGTTTGATTGTTGTGCTTGTTATTCTTTCAGTTAAAGATCCTAATATAATGCTAGCTTGAATGATAAAAATCTAACATGGTATCAAAGCTAACCTGAGAAGAAGACACTGTGCAAATGCGGAAACTAGGGCTTCCTACTTTTTGGATCTCTCTCGACAGATTTTCAGCAAAAGAAGGTTGGGTTGACTCTCCTCCCTAGGGCGCATCTTTTCGTCGAAGCAGAATCTGATTCTGAGTATTTTCAGTTTTTGACCCGACACTGCTGCCGTAAAATTAGGGCTTTCCACAGAAGTGGAATTTTTGAGTGAGCCCAAGCCTGGATTGATCTCTTCCTCAAAATCGAAGTTTAGAGATTAAGATCAAAGCATTTGGTTGCACAGAACTCCAGGAAAGTAAAACCCTAATCTGCTCTTGAACCAGCACTACAGAAATTCAGCTTCATATCCATATCCGACATCTTGACCTGGTAAGATCTAAATCTTTTGTATTTCCATTTGAGGTTCTCAGTTAAGATGTCTCATAATACCAAGCTTGATGAAAAGCTTGAGGGAGCTGATAACTTCCAAGACTGGAAGTATAGGATCTCTCTGGTCCTGGAAGAAAATGAGTTGGACTGCTACATCAATGAGGAGGTTCTAGTTCCAAAGGAAAATGAGGCTAAGGCCTTACACAAGAAGAAGTTGGTTATGGCTAAGAGGATTATTATTGATTCAATCAAGGATCACCTCATACCACAGGTGTCCTCCCTAAAAACACCTAAAGCCATGTTTGATGCCCTAACCAAACAGTTTGAAGGGAAGAACATAAACCGGAAGATGACTTTGAGGAACCAGTTGAAGAATATAAAGACACAGAATGAGGAGACCATACAATCATACTTTACAAGGGTCTCCCAGATCAAAGAATAACTTAAAGCAGTAGATGACGAAGTGGAGAATAAAGAAATTGTGAGCAACCATCTATTGGAAGATCAACTTTGATTGATTCCAGCCAGAATGGAAAATATAAAAGCCCAAGTTGCTAAGCATGAGGTCACTCTTAGATTCCTAGAGCCATCAGAGTTTGAAACTATAATGATAGACGCTAATATATGGAAGAATTTCATTAATGAGGTGGTTGGGACCACTTAGCATGTTTGTTTTATTGATACATTTTTGTAATATTATATTTGCCTAAATTAGCGAACTCACTAGGAGACAAAGGCCTTTTTTGTAACTGATTTGTAAAAGAATCTCAAAGGGCAAGGAAGACCAAGAGACATTTGAAATTGTATAAATATAGATCAAGACGATAGAGAAGTGACTTTTCCATGCTATCTTTTGTGAAGTTTATTGTAAGAAGAACTACTTCCGTTTATAATAAAGAAGGTGATTTTTCTACTGGAGAAGGGGCTGTGAAGTTTCAAATGCATGATGTAGAATGGTTGAATGTTGAATTGTTTCTGTTTCAGCTTACCCTACAACTGTGAGATCGTTCTAACTAATGAATTACTTCCATGTTATGAATGATTTTCCTGTTATTTCTTATGAAACTTATGCAACATATTGAGTGATGAATGTTTTAATCAACAATGAGCTATCTCTTTGTTTATCTTTCTCTATGTATTCATGTATTCTAAATTATGAACAGCTACCTGTAATATTCTTTGTGCATGCATTACAGTACATTACTCATCATTAGATATAATCTTGCTCCCTGGGGATAGGTTAGATAGAACTAGTTAGCTTAGCATAGATGTTATTTCTTTATGATTTAGAAGCAAAAGGGGTAAAAAGACGAGAGGTAAGAACCTGCGCATCACATTGTGAAGTCTTTGATGTCTCTATCGATTGCACTTATATTAGGCACTTGCATATCATATATAAACAAAAAACAAAAAAAAACACTTCAACGATGGGTCAGGCTGCAACTAGTAAAACAAGCTTTAATCGTTACTTTACCTACGATATCCGGACCGTAAACCGGACGAATTCCCCATATCAAACAATAGTGAGCTAATTGGGAACGTTTATTGGGGAGAATCCCTACTGTTGTTACCTAAGATTTTTTAGGCCTCAACACAACCACAATGTTCAAGGTTTGAGGCGCCATCAAAATAACCTACAACACCTGATATAACTTCAACAGGAGGATAAATGATTTTTGGTTTTCTATTGCTGACTATTTTCTCATATTCCTTGAAGTGGTTAAGCGCTCTAATGCTGCAGATAAGTGAATTAGGTTTTAACTCCTGGAAAACGTCATGACTCCTTGCAGTCCAAATAGACCAAGAGATGAATATGGGCAGAAGGTTGTATGTAGCTTCATTGTGGAACCAAATATAGAAAGAGTTCTCCAAATCACCATCTCCCTAGTCTATTTTAAATCCCATATAATATTTAACATTTCTCCAAACCTCTAGACAGAAAGAACATTCCACATAAAGATGGAGACAAGTTTCATCACTTTACCTACACAGTGGGCAGAATCTTGGGCCTTGCCATCTTGTTTCGAACAAATTTTTCTAGGTAAGGATTTTATCCTTGAGTGTGATCCACCAAAAAAAATTCAACTTTGGATTAATATGCCATTTCCACAGCCATTTGTACCACCAAATATGCTCTGAGTTATTACCCTTCCTTATGATGTACTCATATGCCAGTTTAGCTGTCAAAACACCATTTTTTTATTATTTCCAGACTAGTCCAGAGTATCATTTTCAGGATCGAGTTTAATACCAGCATATTCCAAGTTATCAATATAAGATTCCCATTGTACAACCCAAGATCCACTGAGGCCTAGATCCCTGGCATTCAACCAATAACCTCCTTTAAGAATAGCCCATTTAGGTCTCTTCAATACATCCATAGTCTTCATATTGATCCATGCAAGATGCTCTGTTATTTATGCTGGTAAATAGGGGCAATCATTATCTCCTATGAAAGGATAACTGCTAGTAAGAATATTTTTTCCATTTCCCATATTCCAACATATACCTTTTTTTTCAACAAATGAATAACTTTGTAGAAGTTGTTCTAGACCACCAAGACACTGGAATAATTAAATCATCGAGCTTCTAATCCAAATGTTAACTGGTGTATTCTTCATATACTTTGTTTTCATGACTTCACTCCACAAGATCTGGGTGAAGAGGAATCTCCATAATGACTTGAGACAGAGTGCAGAGTTAAATAGCGACATATTTTTTATACCCCAACCTCCCTGTTTTGTGGGAGTGGCCAAAGTTTCCCAAGGAGCTAAGTGAAATTTTCTCTCAGAGCTAGAACCTTGCCATAAAAAATGAAAGATCTTGTTCCTTTTAGAGTTGATAATAGAAACTGGAAGTTTGAACATAGAACACCAATAAACATGAATGCTTTGAAGAGTAGCTTTAATTAAAGTTAGGCTACCTCCAAGAGAGAGGAATCCGAAGGACCAATTATATATCGTCTTTTCGATCTTCTCTATGAGCCAATACCAATCTTTACTTCGTGGCAGTTAGGTTTTAGGAAGAATCACAAATATTTAAAACCGGTCTCCATCTGCTCTACTTTCAACTAAAAGAGTGTCTTCAAGTATGGTTTCATATATAGGTTGCTATATTGGTTAAAAAATGAATTTGAAGTGTGGTTGGTTGTTAGGCTATCATATATATGAACAAATGGATTTGAGTAATAGTCATTGAAAATGTGGAAAATGTTTCCTATAACTTAATATAGGTGATTTTTTTTTACATAATATAATTGAATTAAAAATATCATTGAATTAAATATTTTTATGAATTTTGTATCGATAATGGACGAAGTTGCGTCAACTCTATGATTTATGATTGTTGTATAATTTGTCATAGTATCATTTTATAATTTTTATATAGTTTTTCATAGTATAGTGTTTATGTAATAATATTTTTTTTTAATTTGGTTTTCATATTGTTATCATATAATTTGTATGGATATTTTATGTGATTTTCTTAATAATGCAATAAAATTTGTCACAATATTATACTTATATAATAATATTATTTTGTTGAAACTTTATGTTGAGCATTACAAAATAATATATAATGATTTTAATAAGAAAATTAAGTCTTCATCGTATTTTTTTTTGTATAACTTAACTATTCAAATGACAACCATAAATTAATCATTTTTTATAAGTGTAACCCAACATCATAACAAAAAGTTAGGTATTAACATGAATTATTATTATAATATATGAATATGAACATCACAAAAAATGTAGATATGAACATCAATACTACCTATCAATGTATCATTCAAAAGTTTTATTTTTTTGACAATAACTCACTTTACAATGACAAATATCAAAGCTCTAATTGGAAGAAAAACAAATACTTGATCAAAAGAACATCCTTTTCTCTCAATTGTAAATCGAAAAGTAGCATCCTCAATTGTGTGTGTTTTCTTGAAAAGTTTAACCTTTCTAAAGGTCGCATTCCCAAAACCCATGCTAGTTAAGGTCAAATGATGGGATAACCCATCAACAATGAAACTTGAAGTACAAATAGATATGAATATGCATACTCCAAAAATATTAAAATATTGTTTTATTATTATTTACTATATCATATAAATTTTAAAGGATATACACATTTTAGTCTTGAGATAAGTTGTTTCTACCTTAACGATATATATGTGTCAAAGTGTCTAAAATATAAAATATAAGTGTTTAAGTATAATATATTCCTTAAATTGACCTTGTTATTCAAATGATAGTAGTTGAAATCACAACAAAAGATAAAAATGATTAACATCAATGATAATCCATACTCTAATTAGTTGATTTTGATCCAGTTGTAACAATACAATAAATTAAATTATAAAACCCACATTACAATGAATTAAATGGAAAGCAAGAAATATCATCTCTAACTATGGAGAATGACATATAATCATTCCATACAATCAAGCCCGGCGGGCTAGCTAAAGCGCTTGAGTGCTATAAGTTGTGAGCATAAGGTCTAAGGGTCAAATCCTCGGGTGGCTATACATTGCTATATAAGAGCCTCAGTTTATGTCCCCATCGGATTAGCTCCATAATTAGAGCGAACAGGGTGCAACCCCTTCGGGTGCCCCCCCTATGATTTCTTTATGTGGACATAGCATCCCCGCTAGGGGGTTTGTGAACCACGACATAAGAAAAATCATTCCATACAATCACAAATTACTTGATAGACATGAAACATATTCCACATCTTATTGGTCTTTAACCAACTCAAATTGTTTAAACACTGCTTCTAGTAATTAAATTTCTATTTCCACCATCATAACATGAAAAATAAAGAATATAATGAGACAATCAAAGATAACAATAACAAAATGATATCTCCATCTGTAAATGAAAACATAAAACATGTTCATATCACTATCCATTGTCATCACCCTAATTATATTCCTCGGTTGGAATGACAACACTATTGTTCTAAAAAACATGGTTAGATCTAGGGCTGTGTCTTAACATGAACCATCAAAATTTATCCAACACATCTGGGTAAAAGAACACTTGGTTGTAGTGTTTTGGGAAAACAGAAGGCTCCTTACTTTCATCCCACATCTTTCTAGATTCGATACATATCAACCTACTATCACGATATTCCTTTACATTATTCATGTCGAATGTGCCCCACCACCTACACCTAAAAATAACACATTGGAAAGATGAGAAGTCCATTTGAATGATCTCTTGTATCTTTTCGACATTTAACACAACATCCCTCCTATCAGGTTTTGATTGCAGTGGATAACATGACTAGTTTAGACAAACTTGACTTCCACTCCACAATCTTGTGTAAGACGTTCATTATCAACAGCATCGGTGTGAAAATGATGTACATAAGCTCACATAGATGGGAAAAAATGAACTTGTAATAAAATTTAACAAATGATGGTGTCATATGTCTAATAACCCAACCATTAATATATTAAAATTAGATGTTATAATTCAAAGTTACATTATAAATTTAGAAATGTACAGAAAGATATTATTACAAAGTTGATACACTCGATCCCAATGTTTAGCACCTCTTCCTCTTTAGGTGGATAACGATTGGATGTATCATATTTCTCTTTGATTTGATCTACAAGCCAACTGTTGGGATAGATCATTGGCATATTTTATTTAAATGATATGGAAAAGGAATGCTTCTACTGTGCAACCGCTTGAATTCCTTTTTGTCTATATGTCATTTTCTCCTCTTCTGTTTATACAATGCGACCCACGGTGGTGTTGCCTTTGCGTTGCAAAGAATGAATTGATTGATTGCATCTATTTATAAATTCGTTGTTGCATTCATGGAAAAAAATCCATGTGCATTCAATATGTATGGATCAATAGATTTTGAAGTTTGTTGTGAATAGTTACTATGTGGAAATGTGAAGATCGAAAGATAAGTGACTTACTCGATCTAATGCACTTTTTTCTATTCGTTTTTAGTACCTCCCCTTCCCTTTTGTCCTCATCATGTTCATCAAACCAAATAACTATGCCTAGTGTGTGGTTGATTTGCTTCATGTACTCACTGGAATATTAGAATGACTCATATACTAAGTACCCCTCTTCCATAAACCCCTCAGGTTTTTCCCTTTGTTGAACAAAATCCCTCATTTTTTTCTTAAACCTCTCCAAGAAGAACATTTGGTGACATGAAACCACCTCGATTAATTCAACCTCATAGAATAGGTGAATTAGAATATGAACCTACAAGTACATGAAACTCAACGAAAGTTCCTTCTCAAACATATAGACAATATTGGCTATCTCTTGATGTCACCATGGAATGGTAGCGATGTAAATATCCTTTGATCTGATCCACCGTAGAAATGTCGATAGTTTAGATATGGCATGCCACAGGTCATTTGGGAAGTCTTCGTTCACACATCCAAACACAAACAATGAATAATGACACTACAAAGTAAACACAAGACATTAATTGCATTTTAAATTGTGTGGTAACAGATATTAAAAAAAAAGAAATTGACATTATACGTACCCTTAGAAGGTTGAGATGGTTATGTGATTTCAAACTCGACAATTGTTCATCTACAATGAAGCAACGCCATAGAGTAGACCCATAAAAAGAAGGTTCCTTCACACCCAATATAACTTCCTTGGGAAATTATGATCATGTTTCTTCAAAATCTGCGGGACATCGCCTTTTTTAATGAAAAAGAGGGGCCAACCTCTCCTCTATTTTCTTGTCTTGGTTATTCTTCTTTTTAGTATTTGAAGAAATAAGATCTTTCCTGGCATCCAACTTGTCACCTTTTTGGATGATATGTGACATTGTTTGATTTCACCTTCGATTGACCCAGGTTCAAATCCATGGTCATCAATAAATACCCAGATATCGCCTTCATAGAGTAGGGATGAATCGACAACACCTGCGATGAAGATGCAATATCACCCGATATATCTTATGAGTAACTGGCAGAAACCAGCTTTCTGCAGTTAGGTGGGGATTTCTACTCTCGCGGTACCTTATCATAGCATTAGGACAAAGCCGGGGATTATATTTCTTATCCCTTGTCTATTCATTCAAGATAATAGTCTAATTACCAGTCGACACATATTGCAATAATCAACATAACAACCTTATCACATATTCATTCAATAAGTAGTGCACACGTACATATATGGGATTCTTCATAAACAGATGCGATGCAACATATTCAGATTTACTTATTCACAACATTCATGCAATTGACATAAACACATTAATCAATGACACACAAAGACAATAGTTAACGTGGAAACCCATTTGGGAAAAACAAAAAAGGCACCCTTCGTATGGCATGAGAAATATGTTAGCACCTTTTGCTTGCACACTCAGCTTGCAAACTCTTCTCCAGGTATTCTTTATAACTCATACAAAATTCTCTCCTCCCATGCTCTCTGGTTTTGGGTCTAGGTACTTCTTCTCTTCTTCAGTAGTATGTTGATTCTCACACAACCTGGATCAATCCTCTAGCTAAAAAAACTCCCCTCTTCTCTTCTCTACGCACATAGTAGCTTAACCAACCACATGACTACTTAGCTAACAAAACAATCGACAACCATTGTTAGTCTTGTACATAGCTTGGGTTCACCCTTTTATAATCTCTTACTTGTCCTAATCAACCAACTATTTTCTATTAGCTGACAGGATGTCATTTCTATTCTCTTACATCCAGTTACAACTGAAAATAGGCACTATCGACCCAAAAATAAAATTATGCTTTATTACCGAAACCATTCTTTATTCTAGCTAACTCCTTACCCACAATTAACCAAGCTGTCCTTTTCAATTGCTCTGCTCTTATTTTGTCGTGGTTCCTTCCGTCGTAGCTACTCTCGTCGCCAATCTTTGCATCACGGTTGATTCCATCACAGCTCTTATTCCGTCACAACCTCCTTTATGTATTACGACCAGAATATTTATCTTCCTCAACAAAATTATGGCTGAATTCTGCTTAAATTTTCCTATGGCCAACAAGCCCCCAACACTCACATGTGGCTTGTCCCGATCCAAATTATTCTGAAACCTCCATTGTTACAACCTTACTTTGAAAATCCTAGAAGTTTATCACTATCTACTTAGTGTCCTCCCGTGCTTTTGCTTATGTCTTGTTCAAATTTTCCACAATTTCAGAACTTATGTGCTCTGAAGTCGTAAGTCCTACTGACTCAACTACTTGTTACACTTTTTGCTTTTTGGCATAAAGGTTGAATGATACCTGTAACTTTCTCTTCCTCCGCTCATAGTTCTGTGACCCTATCAGTCCTTTTCTGCTGTTGTGTTCACAGTGTTGCAACCTGCTGCTATAGCCTCTTAATGACGACATACTTAGCCCTTTTTTATACTAATGGAAACTTTTTCATCTCATTCTTCATCTACTCCACCTCTGTCTTGGAAATGCACATCTATTCCTTGAATTTATCTAACTCCATCATTTATCAAAGTTTCCCACGTCTAAGAAACTTGCTTGACTGCTTTGGCACAAAGTGCCTCCACTTAATCTATTCTCTTTGCAGCTTTTGTTGTTGTTTTTCTTCTCTCTTCCAATACTTTTGGAGGTGCACTGGGGTGACTTGTAATTCCAAATACACACTTTCTTGTGGGGGTTCTCTGCAATATTTCCAAGTTGAAACACTTTAGCTTCTGCAAACATCTCATGGGTAATGCGTTCATCAGTAAAACTGTTGCAAGTAAGTGTTACGACTGCGTCGAGCCGATGTGTGTTCTCCTCCCAGGTCTTAGGTTTCTGCTTTTCTTCTTTGACTATTTTCTTCATCTTATGAACAGTTTTGTTTGATGCTATAACATTATTAACCAATGCACCTTTTTGGTTCTTAATTTATGTGACTGTAGTTCTTCATTAGTGGAACAATATTTCCAGTGCACATAATGACATATTCAACTAGAGGGGTGCAAAATGTAACTGCTCCAGGCTTATAGGATTAGTTTCAGAGGACCTCCGAACTGGATATATATATATATATCTCAAAACTGTTACGACACCTCTGCTTCATGAATTTGATCATCCTTCACTGTCATGTACTTCTCTCCCACAACACTTTGCTCGAACTTATCTTCTAGTCTTTTGAATCCATCGTAATTTATCTCATTGACACCATCCAAGCCCTTTGTTGTCCAATTTTTCTTTTGAGGAAAACAAAAGTTCATCAACATCACCAAATATATCCTGAGCTTCTTGTAAATTTGAGGGTGAAGTCGTAGGCTCTTACCATTATTTGTTGTTATTTGAACTCCCGTCGGAATGGTCGGTTTTACCAATGGATACTTTGCATTTTTTTCGATTATGATCTTAGGCACATCAGCTGGTCTGGGCAGAACATAGTATGGAAACATGCTCACAGAGCCTGGTTGTTCAACTTCTGGTGGTGGTGGTGCTTATTTCTTGCGGTTACCAGACCGTTTCCTCTTTAACATGCCAGGTGGGTATGGTCCTAACCTCACTTCAGAGATGAATGGTATATGTTCATCTTCTTCTGCAACCATGACTGGTGGTGGAACAAATGCGGTAGTATCTTCCATAATGGCCATTGCTGAAGGTGTCTCTACATCAACTTCTATAATAGTGCTTGTATTAGAGATAGATATGACCATACTCTGCGAAAAATCACCTTGGATCTTATAGTTGCAGACACAATAGCTCAGCTTACTCAGTCGGGTGCAAACATAATGAATAAAACTTCAGTGTGAATATGATATACATTCACCCCTTTAACTAGTCTTTCCTTCGCACGACCGAGCAATAAATTGCAAAGGTGGCAACAATTTTTGTTACATGGAGCAATCATTTGAATCATTACACAAAAACTGCCAATCAAACCATCACTTCACTTGTTACTTCAGTGGTAGTTATTGTTTAATAATGATGGAAGTGACCAAAAAGTATGCTGCTAAAATATACCATGTCCTTAATTTAACTAAGTCTAGTTGTCTTTTTGCGACCAAATTTCCTTATGTGATAACTCGTTTCTTCCTGTGACATGTATTTGGTGTTCGACACATTTCTTTCCTTGCGACAGATGAAGAGTATGTGCCACCATTTTTTTTTTTGACAGACAGATAGTCTGTGACCACTTTTATTTTTCCTCGACAAACAGATTGTCCACGACCACTTTTCTTTTTCCTCGACAGACAGATTGTCTGGGACACAAAACATAAATACTCAAAAATATGCATTTATTTATTTTAGTTGGCCAAGTCGCGACTATCCTGGTAAGGATTTAGTCGAATTCCATTCACTAGTCCTTTGAAAGGTGTTCCATCTAATTTCTACAGTTGTACTACGCCTCCTTCAGTTTTTTGAATGACAACATAAGGCCACAATTAATATGTTTTCAGCTTGCAGGATGCTTTAAGAACTTACTGTCATAAAGGAGGACAATTCCTCGGATTTGAAATTGCTTATTCTTAAGGTGTTGGTCATGCCATACTTTATGGCATTCCTTCTCAACATTTTGGTGATAACCTGTGACAGAACTTTCTTCCTCCAAGTGCATAAGTTGTGGCAATCTCTCTTTGATAGCACCAATATCAGTCATTTTAGTAATTGCATCAATCCTTAGACTGGGTACAATGTATTCCATTGGCATATAAACCTATTCTCCATACACTAGTTGGAATGGAGTTCAACCTGTCAACGTTTTATAGGTCAAGCGATATGCCCACAGTACCGCATAAATTTTCTATTTCCAATCATCTCTTTGAAGATTTCAAATATTTGTCAATGTGTTCTCTAGGATCTTCTTGAATGCTTCGACAACACCATTCGTTTATGGGTGATATGGTGTTGTCTTCCTATGTTGGATATGGAATTCTTCAGTTAATTATTCGATCAACTGATTGACAAAGTGTGTGTCCTGATCACTTATAAAAATATTCGGGCATTTGAATCTAGTCACAACATTTCCAAACAAAAATTTGGCAGTAGTACAATCCTTTACTATCGCTGCTTTAGCCCATCTAGTTAGGTAATATGTCACAATAATAATGTATCTTTCACCCGTTCACTTTCCTGGTGGGTTAATAGGTTTGACATAATCAACATCCCATTTGTCAAATGCCTGCAAAGTTATCTGAGGTACTAGCGACATTTCATCTAATCCCGACGATTTTCCATTTCTCTAGTAGATATCGCAGTTGTGACAATATTCTCTAGCATCCGCATGCAAGGTGGGCCACCATAATCTTGCTTGCAATATCTTTTGTACTGTAATTTTTCTAGCATAATGGCCTCCTGCAACACCAACATGCACTTCATTCAATATCATTGGTCGCTCGTGTTCCAATACACAACAACGAAAAATTTCATCTGGTCCCATTTGATATTGTTGTCCAACTATGAATTGGAAATCTGCAGCTCACACCACTAATTGTTTTTTTTCTTCACATTATTAAATCTTTCCAGGCATTTCAGAGTAGGACCAAGTGAAAACATCAGGAACTCTTGAAAAAGTGTCGTGTAGGCAATAAATTCCTCAGGAGAGAATGAATCACCGATCGTGATATTCTCGACTATCCCAAATTTCGTTGAGATGTCGACTTGGATGGTTAGAGAGATATTGGAAATATTACCTTCCTCAAAGGATTCGGGGGTCGATATTGGGTTTTTGAACCAATCGACACTTCCATGAATAAAATATTTCGATTTGATAGAGAACCGACCACGATGAGGAAGGTTCATCGAGGATGAAAAATGAACAATGGTGCAGGTCATCCCAAGGATACTCATGACTTGTGAGAGCTTCAAGGATCTCTTCGTTGTTATGAAAGTGGCACCTGGATATATCAAAGGGATCTTCCAAAGTCGATGAGGGGGAATGAAGACTAGAAGTTGAGATCACACAGATGGTGTTGGTGGTATCGGAGGAAGAAGCCAAAGGGTGGATTTCTTCGAGGATAGTGACTTCAGACTCAAGGGAGCCCTTGCAGAAATTAGTGAGGGACCGGTAATGGGATAGATTTGGGAAATGATGGGAAGAATGACCATAGAGGCCACAAACTTCACACAAGTGGTTCGTACGTAACGATTTGTTCTTAACTACAGGGATGTTTGGTACATTAACAACTAGAGTGTCGTTGGCCTCTACTATTGTGCATATGTGGGTGCGGAGAAATGAAAAAATGAGACAATTTTGAGTAGTGTGGCCGAGGACATCGCATAAGGAACAAGTAGAAGGTGGACGTGGTTCTACAGGGGATTTTGGTGCTTTGCCCCTAGTCTTCGTAGGAGGAGGGAGTGCAGGAGTGGATGAAGGAGCAACTGGTTGTGTACCATGAGGTGGATGTGACATTGTATCAATAGGTTGGACTGGTGTCAGCATGATTTTTAGTGTCGGGGTGGGGTTGGGTGGATCGAGGTACCACACTAGAACACCCAAAGTTAATCCTGAAAGGTTAAGAGTAGCCATGACTAGTTTACTCACGATTCCAGAGAATGGAAAGATAAACGAGATGGTGTGTATGGGAAATGAACCCAAATAATTCCCCGAGGAAATATTGGGGGTGGTCACAATCAGCGGTTAGGGATGCAACTAAGGCTGCGATGAGGTCAAAATTTTACCGTATGTGATGGTACACAAAGATGATATTTTAGTTGTAGAGGGATGAAGTAATAGGGACAAAAAGGTGCGAGTCAAAGGGGCGTCGGTAACCAGGCCTGGACCAACAGTAGATAGGGAGGGGATGGATGCGCTATCGATGGTAGGGAGGACATGCTCTGGAGTCGTCGATCCTTTGGGATCATACTACGTCAATTGGTCAATGGTCACACTATTCCCATCGTGGGGGAACATGATGAGTTAGAAGATGTATTAACAATTTTTTCACATCGCGTACATGTAACTATGTCTAAGGAAAATTTTATAATCTAGCTGGGAATTCACAACCTTGATGTTGATCAACATAGTTTTACCTGCCAACTCAATGGGGACATTTGTGAGAACACCTTGTGGTTGGGAAACAAGACCATCGTAAGTGTGTAGGGAAGTGGTTGAGGGTTGAATGGTTGGGGATCCTAGCTTCTGCCAAACGAAGGTTGACATAACGCAAGTGGATGCACCCTCATCAATGGATGACCAAATTCCGAATGGTGACAAGAACCTAGAAATCTATGGATGAAGGCATCCAAAATTCTCCTTGATCTAAGTTGAAAGTGATCAACTTGGATTCAGAGGCATCAATGACACTTAAAGTAGATAACAAGGCTTAGCATTGCGGGGTACAAGTTCTCAGGACTTCTAGAGCGGACACAAAAAAGGGAGACTAGGCCAAGTCATTGCCAATATTGTAATTGAGAGTGGCTCTAGTAGTGGAGTTGTTCGCAATGCGACGCAAAGGGAACCTGGGTACTTTGGAAGTACCATCCATGAGGGGTCTTGACAAATGTAAGGACATATCAAGAGAAGTGGAGGTAGATTTCATGGAGGGATTAATGGTTTCCGTGGTGGAGCCATATTGGTTTCGTTGAGTCTGTAAGTTGACTTCAGACGATAATGTCATAATATTATGGACACCAGGATCGATGGGTTGAATCAAAGAAGCAGCTACAGTATTTTGTTGTACCAATGGTTGGGATGCAACCACTCCTTTGTTCAGTAATGGGTTATGCAGTACCATAGGCAGAGGACCTCATGGTGTTGGTTTTGGATGTGCCATAGCGACAACATTAGTTTCCTGCTGATTTACTTCATGTAATAAGTGTCAGACTCGATGTAACTCAAATAACTGGTGTGTATAGTGGACATAAAAGTCACAAATGGTACAAGATGGTTGGTCTGTAACTAAGGGTTTGTCCCAGTTCTAGATGGATGATGGGGGTTCTGTGCAGGGGCATTGGATTTGTTGTTGTTAGGAGGGTTAGGTTGTTGACCACCCCCTTGAGGTTGGTTGTTTCCCCGGTTCCTACATCTCTGTCTTCTTCCCTGCCCTTGTTGGTTATTGGGGGTGGGTTGATTGGGGAGGTTCTGCTGAGCGTAAACTAATCCTTGAGGAACAGGAGGAGTAAGGGGTGGAGCATGTGTATGTTGCATAAGTGGGGGGTAGTCGGCAGGAGTGACTTGAGGGGCTGCAAAGCCTATAGTTTGGCCATTACAAGCAGGTGCCAGGAAATTTAGTCCATGAAAGTGAGGAATGGGTGCTAGAGATGCATATTAATGTGTGGCTCCAGACTAAGCTGCTGCACGTGAAAATTTAGGGGAATATCCTGGTTGGGAAACACTAGTGGGGTTACCAAAGTGAGTCAGCATCGAAGGAGAGGTCGTGTACAGGTGGGGGTGATGGGTAATAGAGCCAATGACTCCATAAACAACATGGGGTTTCCCTGACGTATCTCGTTGTGAGGAGCCAACACAAGGGGAATAAGGTATGATGGTGTAAAGGTAACCCAATTGGGCATAGATAAGGACGAACTACTATGCTTTGAGTATTGATTCTTCCTCGGTTTGTGGGTGCTTGGATGCAAAATCCTTGGTGATAGGGGGAGTAAGGTTTTAAGAAATCAATAAAGGAAGATCCTGTCATCTAACTGGATTTTGTACAAACTAAGGTGATGATGCAACTCATGGATGTGATCCATGATATGGGTAGTAGTGTTTTGTCTAGAGGATAATAAGATTTCCACGCCCTCATCGCAACATATGGGTAGCTGGAAGTATTGGAGGAACATCAAAGCTAAAGAGGAAAAATCGCGATAAGTGGCATGGAGTAGCTCAATGTACCATTTGGTTGCAACACTAGTGAGTGTGCGTTGGAATAGCCACAATCAGATAGAATCGTCGACTATGTGTTTGGAGGAACACCATAAGTGGAATGACATGATATGGTTATGAGGGTCGTCTCTCGCATTGTCGTCAAACTTGGGGATGTCTGAAGGGAGTTTGGTACACATGGGAGGCAACAATGGGTCGTGACATATGGGGTCATTCATGAACCTCTCCAAATATGGCAAGTCGAGACTAACCATTAATGGCGGACTAGGTCCTGGACTAGATATGGGAGGGATAGCAATGGTGTTGGGGCCAGCAGACATGTAGTTACTGCAGGGAAATGGGATTTGGTAGGGATGAATATCAACGGTACAAGTCATTGTTAGAATGGTGTGAATAGCCATAATAGTGTTAGAAGGGCCATCTCCCCCATGCATGAATGTAGGAATGGTGTGAACCATGGTGGCTGAAGTGGGGACTCTACTAGTGGGTAGTGAACAAGAAATAGTGTGCCCGGTGATGAGGGGCTTTCTAGGATCATGACTTGTAGGTCCAAGAGAAGGGATACCCAATATCATGGGTGGGGTGCTCATGGGTCCACTACCAATAATGCCCCCGAGAAAGGGGTTGGGAGGTGCACTGTCCATGGGGCTAGATGGGGTAGTGAACAAGGTAGGCTCGAATTGGTAGGAATTAAAATATGACTCAAATGCAATGTGTGGCTTAGATGGTAGTGAATGACATTGAATATGGATTTGATGATGGCAGTTCAAGGACCTAAACTAAGGGCTATGCCCCCTAAGTCTCAAGGGTTGCAAACACAAGCTCAAAAATTCAACATTCACCTAAGTGTGTAGAAGGAGAGATGATAAATGGTGGCATATAAGCCAAAAATAAATCTCTAAAACTGAACTGCAACAACGGGCCACAACATGCGATTCGACAACAAAGGCGGCCATAAAACCAACAAGCAACACTACATATGATGAAAATGCCACACTAACCTATGGTGTATAAGTGCAAGCATGCTCCTAGATATAGGATGGAAGCCCCGCACAATTTGTATCCTCTGTTAGGTGATGAAATCCATAGTCAAACAATACGAAATGGAATAACAAAAGGCTAAGACAATCGCACTATCGAGAGGACCTCGGGTAAAATATCCCTAAGAGACTGGAAACTAAGCTACCTCGTTCATGACACATTCAGGATGGTTTCCTTGCACTTCAACCATTTGGTCCTTGACACCTGGTATGGTAGCCAACATGCATGAAGAGGACTATGAAGAGATGTGCTCTTGTACAAAGTAGAGTGTGGTATTCCACCTAGACTTACAAAACCCATTCGTTGCGGCTTACCCCCGCAGAGCAGGAGCCCCCATCGATAAACTGATGGTGACCGTGTCAAGAAATACTAGAGGATTTTTGTTCCCTAGAAGATAACAACTATGTATCATATGTAAGTGACAAAGGGGGGTTATTTGGATGCCTATCCCCAATGTCCTAACCTAACTAAAATATTGTTTTGGTCCTCAAGTGAGATGACAATGTTGGTTGGGTTAAGGTTAATTTTAGGCTCTGCTTACAGTCATGGACCAAGCATTCATAATAAGTTGTGAGATGTGTGCACAAATGGAGCGTGATCTCTAAAACCCAGGTCTCTCTGCTAGAGACGAATATGTTGAAAAGTAAATGATAGTATTGAAAATAAATGCTTTTCAACAATTAAAAACTAATCATTCTAGATAAAATAAAATATGCAAGTAAATAAGCACACTAGGAACTCTATAGGATGTAGGAAACACACAGGGGGTCTCAACTACCAATCTCAACCAAGATAGGCTCAAATACAAGCAAATGGGGACTGCAAAAACAACAAGGGGCTGTAGGTAATCAAATCTAGAAAAATACAGTCAAGAAAGGGGTGGAACATAGACATGGGGCCTTGAATGGATTTAAAACACCTTAAACAGTTGGAAAATTGGCAGGTCACACCTGTCTGTGGAACAGATGCGGTCGAGGTCACACAGGACTGAAAAATAGTTGCAACCGAGATGGAAAGAAAAAAAAACACAGGTCGCACTTATCGGGGGGTTTTAGCGAGACAAATCGCACAAAAAAGGATCATAGAAGCAACTTGCGTCTCTCTAGAAGGCATAAAACGAGCGATATGGACTTTGATCTAGGTCACACTTAACAATGCAAAAGGTACGACCTAGGTCGCACTTATTGGGAAAAAAGGTGCAACCTGGGTCGCACCTTTCGGCCAAAAAGGTGTGTCTCGGCCAAAACTAGGATTTTTTTGGGGAAAAAATGTCATTCAGGGCCAGGGGGGGCAGGCACTGCAAACGGATTGGTTCATATTTTCCAAAAGGGGGTCATATCTATGATGGATAAGGGTACCCAAGTGAAACAAACTAACAAACATAAATAATAAACCTGCAAAAACAAAGATCCAAGAGGATTGAGCCAGTGGGGTCACTAAAATTGTAGTGGAGATTTCTCTCTGGCTACGTGCAAAAGCATCAACCTTATATCAGAGGGATCTAGAGGTAGAGTCCATAGTGTAAGGAAACACATTCAACCTTGACTTAGTTAACAAACAATAAACAAACTATTTTTTAGATTTTCTTTTAATTAACAAAACAAATGCAACTATTCATACCTTTGTAAATGGGCCACTGCAGTCGTTTGAGGATCTGGTCCAATGGCTTCCATGATCTGGTTCTCTGATTTTCTCCAAATAGGGTTGTCAATGGAAATGGAATCAATGATTGTATGGAGTAAAATCAACATACAATGTGATGTGGAGATATGTGGCAAAAAATTTAACGGACAAAAAGTAAAAAGTGACTAAAAGTGTTTGTGGGGAGACCTTCACAATGTATTTATAGGACGATCCAAGATTTTGATGCCCATGGCATTGGTCCATTGTTTTATGTAGTGCATGGTATTGTTTCATGGTTTATGACCCATTCTTATTTTAGGAATTTTTGGTCCTTTTTAAAAATGATGGGAGTTTTGTTGCAATAAACATACATCTTCCCTATATTTATGAGGGAAAGAATAATGATTACTTGGATCAATTTGAAGAGAATTTAATTGTGAAGGTCAAAATGGAGGGAATAGTGATGGGATTATGATGTATAATTATGGTGTTGAACATATAGAGCTACACGGACAATTTTTTGTGTTAATATTCATTACAATATCCACCACTTAAAGATGTTGACGGCCTAGTCAACGTGGCTCCATCAACACATCCAATGAAAGAGGCATTGGTGGTGAAGAGACACTTCTACGTATTCCATAATCAAATGTGGCTTTGATACCACATGTCATGGAACTAGAATTGTTTTCCCTCTCGAGTATCCCATACCATCTGAAATCCTAGTCGTGGCACAACACTGACGTGATATTGCTAGTTGGGCATGACCATCAATCACAAGTATCACCTGAGCTACACCTCACTAAGACCTCCTGAATGAACCCAAGTCGGAAACATTAGAGTTTTGTGGAATGTTAACTACTCGTTTGATCTAGATGGATATCAATGGCCACCCACCTATTCCATTGGCTCAAAATAATTGTCCATTTTGGCAGTTTCCTAGTAAAATTTCTACGGTTTTTTAGGTCCCAAACTTCTGGGGCCTTTTTGAGGCCCTAAATGACGTTTTTTTGCAGATTGGAAAGGGGAGGGAGAAGGGGGGAGGGTTAGGAATTGAAATCCTTTGGTTGAAAGTTGTAAAGCTCGGATATACCTTTCCAACAAGCTATTGAGGGTGCCAAATAGAGATCGTATGCAAATGTTATGGCCCTAGGAAATTGATTATTCAACTAACCAACTTAGGGCCACAAACTTTATGATGGTTCATCTTTTAGGGTTATATTTTGGGTGTTTAGGGTTCTTTCACTCATTCTTATGATAAATAGGACCTTTTGGCCTCCTTTTGTATTAATTTATGCACGAATGAGTGTAGTCGCCACAACTCTTCCTAGAGATATAGCTACCACCATTCTAGCTACTTTATTGTGTAGTATGTTCTATTTCTGCCATTTAATAGAATATGTGTTTAATGTATCACCGCTTTCTTTGCAATATATATGTGTATGTGGTTTTATATTTATTATTTGATTTCGTTCTCACATAAATCTGGATCATTGTTTCACCATAGGAGATGTTCCACCATCTCCACCCAACCTTAGACAATGCTGCGTCATTTCCTCCCCCGAGGAAACAACACTTGAACGATCGACTATCCAATATATGATGGTGATTTCACCATCTGGAATTAATATTGGATGGTGCCTAAAGGTCCTATCCTAAATCCACTCGACCACATACCATCGTTGCATCCATCCACATTGTTATCCTAGCATGGTTTCCACATCGTGCATCACGTTGCCAATCGTGTCATCCTCCATTGAGCATGCTAAGTAGCACTTTGTCGATTCATCTCATCCTACTTGACTAGACATCCCTCGATCCTCCTATCTTGCTCGCTAGTACACCGTCTTGTCTGTCTCATGAGTTAACCACCAAGGTTACCAAAATGTATAGACTCGCCATGCAACCTTAAGTCATGTCTGCCATGCGCGCCCTCCATCATGCCATTGCCAATGGCGCTGGACGTAGGGTTGTTTCAACTAGCATCTATGTTTTTCCTAGATTGCAGGAGAATGAGACAAGTGTATAGTTTAGATAGATTTTATAGTCGTCATTACAAATTCAAAATAAATAATTATGAAAAAAAAAGAATATAAAAAATAGATGGTAGTTGATGCATGGATAACGGGCAATTCATGGCAGACAACCTGTTTAAGAAGAAGAAGGTAGGTGATAACATACGCATAGACAATGGATAATTACAACTAGGTGTGGAGAATAAGTAATAGATAAATTGCTTTTGGCACTTAACTTGTGGCTTATTGGTGTTCACCGACCACAAGTTAAGTGGTTGTGCTAGTGTTATTAATCTTTGCAATGCCTTATGGTCAAATTTAAGTAGTTTAAGAAATTTAGAAAACAATAAAATGTTTTTTTTTTTTTGAAATTATAAAATGTTTTTTTCATTGGGTGTAGGGTTAAGTTGGAGGTGATAATTAGTATGTATATTTGTTACTTCTCGCTATCTCATTCGGTTAAGGTGTGGGTCTCGTCAGTAGGGAGACCCGAGTTTAATTACCCTTTGGGGTGATCTTGTTGGGAGGAGACACCAAAAAATATAGCCATGTTAAGGGTTGGTGTGGCCTAGTACAGGTGCGATCCCTAAGTGACTTTGACGGCTTCGATGCCCCTAAGTTGTTGTTTCTTAGCCAATGGTTCAATGTATTGGCCCTGAGTGACGGGAATTTGGACAAAACAAAGGATAATCAGTATGTGTATTTGTATATATTATGTTGTAAGTGTTGTATAGTTGAGTTAAGTGAATGCTGATTTTGTTAAAAATTAAGTTGATTTGTTATTAGTTTTATGTAGTTAATAGTTATTCTATAATGTTTTGTAAAATAATAATAATAATAATAATAATAAAATGTTTATTTATTTATTATAAAATGTTATTTTTTATTGGGTGCAGGGTTTGGAAAAGATTTTTTTCAAAATTAATTTGAAAAAAATCCTTGAAACGTCACATAGCAACACATGTTACACATACACCCCATGTCAGGTGCCTAAGCATGGAGCAACCACATAACTACTCCTCATGATCGCAAATGGTAGGCATGTTGGCTAGCATGGGGTGATTTGTTTGTGATATGATGGAAAAGTGTGTTTGGTGCTTCTAGAGGAAGAAAAAAACCATACGAATTGATGGTGAATTGCTTTATTGATATGAATTTGGATCAAAATAATTAATGGCTTTATTGTTGGATCTGCATGATTGGTAAATGGTTGCTTTGGATAAGGACAAGGAAGAGGGCACAATGGAGGTGTGAAGGGCCCCACTTCACCACTAGCAAAATCTACTTGCATCAATTAATCACCCAACAATAATATTAATGTAAAAAATGAAATGTTTATTTCATTCTTTTTTTATGTAAGTCATGTGAATGTATCTCGTAGATAAATGAAGAAAAACAAGAAATAAGGAAAATGAACGCTAAGTCATGTGAATGTATCTCGTAGATAAACGAAGACAAACAAGAAATAAGGAAAATGAACGCTTGGGGGAAAATAAAGAGTTTGGGATGCTTGAATTTCTAGTTATCTACCAAGCTAACCATCCATCTATTTACCTTTTCTACACAAATAGAAGGGGGCCTTTGGCTGAGATTGATGGAATACTGCCCAAAATTTTCCAAAGGAAGTTTATGTTACTCCGGAGAGCCTATAATTGCACCATTTCCAACAGTAAAAAGAGTTGTGTGAACCCTTCAATGTTGGTTTTCCCCTTTATGGGGTTTCTAGGGTAAATTTGTTGTTCTTGTTGGCAGATGCTTCACTATTGAGTTCTTAAAATATTGGTTGAAGTTTTTGCTTTGATGTTACAATCACTTCAATAGCTAGTTTTGATCTGTAGCAAACAAGTAACTTGTTTTCCCCTTGAAATTAAGAGTGCAACAATAATATGATCTACTCCATCCATCCATGAACACTGAAAATATCTATGGTTGAGCTTTAGTATCCATTTCTTTTGTTTAGTGGGGTTTCTATTCCTAAAGAGAGAGAAAATGGAATATAGTTATTGGTGGCCTCTATTCTGCTATAATATGCTGGGGAAAATTTAAACATGTTTGGGGTGAATTTACTTATGTTGGGACAAATTTAAATCTATTGGGGAAAACTTAAACATATTTGGGGTGAACTTACTCATCTTGGGGTATATTTAAACATGTTTAAGGAGAATTTAAATCTGTTGGCTCAAATTTAAATATGTTGGGGTGCATTTAGATTGTTGGAAGATGAATAAGACGTTTTATGATCATATTAAATTATTGAAGTTAAATAAAAACGTTTTTTAGGTAATCTAGTTGTTACCACTTAGATTTTACCCTCGGTTGTGAAAAGGTAAACCCCAAGGTAACCACAAAACCAAGCTTTAGGAAAGAAAGCTGGCTTCTTTCTCTCTAGAGAGGGATCTCTCAATATTTTTCTCACAAGGACATACATATGTATACAAAAGGTAAAATTAAGATTGTAAGTGGTTGAAATATATGTACATTGGGCATGGAGTCATAATGTGGAACAATATCATTAACAGTGCTGCTGCATGGGAAATTGTAACAAAGGCAAGGTAGCAATCTTGTTACAGTCAAAATGCTTTCGTCTAGCGATTATAGAAGAAATAAAGAACATTCCATTAATATGGGAATCTAACTGGGATGAATCCAACATTAACTTTAGATGAACAGATTGGTGAATGTTTGAAAGCAATAGGTAGAACATATAATTATGAATTCTATGCTATTAAGAACTCATTTTCAAACATGAAGGGAAAGCATTATGGGAGTAAATAACCTGAAACACATGCACATGAGAAAAGGAAAGTACAAACTATAACAAAGACAACACAAGAAACTTTGAAAAAGGCCAGCTTCGGCTTTGCAATTTTATTAATCTCTGAAAGTATCAATTACATGCAAAATCTCACGGGTTCCAACCCTTGCTTCATTACAAAAACTTGTTTTTATACAAAATCGCTACATCAGCTGAATAACTAACTTCTAAAAATAGGCAATAACTGCCTTTTACCATTGTCATCTACATCTTCTTAGCTAATAACTGCTCTTTGAAAATAAATTAAACTCGTAGTTAACTAATATTCAAGAATGATATTCGACAATCTTCATTCATGCAACTTGTACTTGGATCTCCCATATTTTTCAACCAATTTCCACTGACCAACAGATGGAAGGTTCAAGTTGGCCATTTATTTTGCCAACACTCTTAACTCCACATGGTCTCTAAATGAAAAAGCTGGCAATCAAAATCATCTGCTAACTTATCCACTATTACCTTCCCCGATAGTGATTGCTGCATATCTTTAAACTTTCTATGATCTAACCTACATTCGATCAAATGATCATGATATTATTTTTGGAAAACATTCTTCCCTTTTCCTCCAAAAATAAAGGTAAACCTTTTTTGCATAATGGGGAAACTGATTCAATAAACAATTTAATTTCACGGTTCATAATGCCAGTTTTTGCTTCCACAGTGTCCAGATGCTGATGTTTACTCACGATCTTTCTTGCTCAAGTGATAATGGATTTTTTCTCTTTTATGTTTGCTACTTTCAGCTCATATTCCGTCAAACCATTCAAGAAATGAATAGTGTTGTTAGCAATCTCTATGGGGTTTTTATTCAACCTTTCTTCTACTGTTGTTGCACTCTGCCTGGAAGGTTGCATTACAATTTCTTTGTCCAAAATATAATCTAAGTAAGGCCTGAATTTGGGTGCTTCAACTATAAGTGCATCCCAAATTATGTGCTTCTCTCCCTGTGCACGTAAATTTCCTTTCACATGTTTCATAAGCTTGTCATTTTTATCTAACAAATATTTACATTTGCTTTCCCAGGTTTTCCTCTCTTCTTCTCTCTTCAAGGCCAAATTATCCAAATTCTTATTTTGCTTCTTCAATCCAATTATCTCCAAATTTCTTAGGCTAACCTGAGACATAGCTTGTACATCAGAGTCCGTATTAACTTGTGCAGGAGGTTAAATAATTTGCAGTTCAGGATCCTTACCCTTTTCATTCAGTTCCTTCTCCAGTTCTGCTTGTTTTTCTTTCAAATATTTTTCATTCTCAAGCAAAAGACTCATATCTCTTTCCTACCGCCTCTTTTCTTCAGCAAATTTCAAGAGCTTGGCTTTACAATAATTTAATTCATCATTAAGAGTTTCCTTTTATTTTTCCAACTCAGTAAGCTCTGTAGCTTGTATGAGTTGGGTAGTTGCAAATTTCAATTTATTTTTAAGGAGTTGAATGGTGCTCTCTTTTTTATTTAGTAGCTTTTGAGTAGCTGCTCCCTTGTCAGCTTCATTATCAACAGTTAGTAAGTCACCTTGAAGCTTCTTTATTTATTGTTGACGTGCTTTGTTTTCAACCCTCTCTTTCCTCAGCTAGTTTTTGACCTTACTCTTAGTAGATTGCAGTCTAGAAACCTTAAAAGTGGCATTGAGTAGGTCACTATAGATCACCTCTCCAATATGTTTATGCAAATGAATCATATCAGGAATTGGAATGTTTTCTAGATTCATCCTCATTTCAACAACTTTGTTTTTAGTTGTTATTGCCAAGTTTAGGGTGTTCTAAGTGTGATCTCTGATAGTCACCAAGGATACACCTTTGCTGGATATTTTTTTTGACATCTGCATACGGCTTGAAAGATTCATTTGTAGCCACATCTTTGTCATCTCTATACTTGTCAAATAACTCAGCTATGGTTTTGAACTGAGAAGTGGAGTCTTTAGGTGTCTCTAAGAAGGCATACTCCTTGATTTCAAAGGTTGGTCCTTTGAAGTTCATGTGCTTTTTCTTTCCTTTAACATCTGTTACCTGTACTATCTTCCCTGTTTCTTCAATCTTATGCTATTTTGGTGTCTTAGCAGTGTCCTATTCTTTTGTATCCATAGCATCAAATAAGTCTCTCTTGTTAGTCCTTTCAAAGTGACTTGTTATGGGTGTAATATTCTCAGCTGCTGGAACAATACTTGAAGGGTCTGGTTGTATGGAACTGGCATCCTTCATCGATGAAGTGGAATCTTGTTGCATATCCTCATCCTTTTGTGTCTCATGAGGATAATCTATCCAATTGGTGCTCTCGACCATACCTACAACTTCCTGACATTCAAAAGGTTTATTTTTATTCACATGTATTCTGATGGATATAACATGGTGGGGATAATAATTAACATTTGCATCAATTTGAAATCTTATTTCCTTCAACAAATTTTCAACCACTGGCAAAGTATCCCTGCTCTTTATGATTAATGGGCGAATTACCCATGGAAATTTAATCTCATATGACGTCTTGAAATTAATGAAGTGTTCATTTTCAACAATCAACTTCTATATAATAAGCTCTAAAGCAAATATTCTGGGGGTTAATAAAGTTGGTAAGACATATGGTTGATGTGTTGATGTATTTGTAACTTCGAAATGTATTCACTTGTATATCTTATGTCTTGTACCCCAATGTTTATTTCGGGAAGTGTCTGTAATGTATTTGAGTCATGTCATGCCCCGATGTTCCTATCGAGAGATTCAATAATGTAAACAAGTCATGTCAATTCATTGTGGGTAACCCTTCTATTGTTCAAGGGTTAAAGTCCTCGCAGTTCCGGGGCCCTAGGGTTATTAGACTCTCCTAGAGAAGTCGGCCCTAGTGAGTTATTGTCAAGTTGGGAATTAGTATAAATAGAGAGTGAGCCTCTCTATTTATAACACACTCACTCACACTCAGTTGTAGTGCATAGCTGAGAGAGAAGAAGTTGCTGGGGCTAGAAAGAAAGAGGCTACTACTGTCGGGAGATCATCTTACTATTTTGGGGTTTTACTTTTGGTGCCGACTCTATCTCTAAGGAAGTTGCGGGGTTTTCTCCATTTATGGTTTCCCCAAGGAAAAACATTGTGTTCATTGTCTCTTGTGTTTGATTGCTATGCTTGTTATTCTCTCAGTTAAAGATCCTAATATAATGCTAGCTTAAATGATAAAATTCTAACATGGTATCAGAGCTAACCTGAGAAGAAGAAACTGTGCAGCTGCAGGAACTAGGGCTTCCTACTTTTTGGATCTCTCTCCATAGATTTTCAGTAAAATAAGGTTGGGCTGACTCTCCTCCCTAGGGCGCATCTTTCTATTGAAGTAGAATATGATTCTGAGGTTTTTCAATTTTGGACCCAACACTGCTGCCGAAAATTAGGGCTTTCCACAGAAGTGGAATTTTTGAGTGAGCCTACACCTGGATTGATCTCCTCCTCAAAATCAAAGTTTAGAGATCAAGATCAAAGCAATTGGTTGGACAGAACTCTGGGAAATCCAAACCCTAATCTCCTCCTAAACTAGCACTACAAAAATTCAGCTCCAAATCTAGATCCAACATCTTGACCTGGTAAGATCTAAATCTTTTGTATTTCGATTTGAGGTTCTCAGTTAAGACATCTCATCATGCCAAGCTTGATGAAACGCTTGAGGGAGCTGATAACTTTCGAGCCTGGAATTATAGGATCTCCCTGGTCCTAGAAGAAAATGAGTTGGACTCCTATATCAATGAGGAGGTTCCAGTTCCAGAGGGAGATGAGGCTAAGGCCTTACACAAGAAGAAGTTAGTTATGGCTAAGAGGATTATTGCTGATTCAATCAAGGATCACCTCATACCACAGTGTCCTCCCTAAAGACACCTAAAGCTATGTTTGATGCCCTAACCAAATTGTTTGGAGGGAAGAATATAAACTGGAAGATGACTCTGAGAAACCAACTGAAGAATGTAAAGATCCAGAATGTAAAGACCATCTAGTCTTACTTTACAAGGGTCTCTCAGATCAAGGAACAGTTGGAAGCAGTAGATGAAGAAGTGGAGAATGCATAGATTGTGATGACCACCTTGAATGGTCTACCTAGGGCATGGGACTCTTTCATTCAAGGGATCTGTGCCAGAAAGAAGTTAGTCAAGTTCAACAGACTATGGGAAGAATGCTCTCAAGAAGAATCTCAGATAGCACCTCGAGAAGAAAAGATGGGAAGTGTAGATCAAGCTCTCACAACCCACACCAAGAAAACCAAAAGGGACCATCATCACTCCAAGGTAAGATTTCACACTCTAGAAGAGATATGTCTACTATTAGATGTTACACATGTGATGAGAAAGGTCACATATACAAATACTGCCCTAACAAAGGGAACTCAAAGAATAAAAAGGGAAACAAGAGAAGACATCATGCTCATGCTGCAGGGGATGATGAACCTTCCACAAAGAGAATCAAACAAGAGAGTGATGATTCTTCAAGTGATGAACAATATGTGTTGATCTCCGCTCTCACGAGAACTATCTCACATGGAAGCAATGATTGTCTTATAGACAGTGGTGCTTCCAAGCATATGACAGGATTCAAAGAATCATTTGTGAAACTATCTGAACATGAGTCACCTCACAAGGTGAAACTTGGGGATGACTACCAATATCCAATAAAAGGTAGTGGTGAATCCTCCTATAAGCTAGAATCTAGAAAGTCTATGAAGATGAAAAATGTATTGTTTCTACCAGGACTAAAGAAGAACCTTCCTTCCATATCTGCATTGGATGAAAAAGGAATGAGGGTTTCTTTTGTAGATGGTCAAGTTCTTATGTGGCCAAAGGGAAAGACTTTTGACGATGCAATAGTGATTAGAGAACAAGAAGGAGGTCTATACAAATTGAAGGGCCAACCAAAATAAGCTTTGGTTCATGAATCAGTAGAACCCAATGAACTTTGGCATAGAAGGCTTGCACATGTGCATTATAGAGCACTACCACTTGAAAGAAAAGTTATTGAAGGTCTTCAAAAAATGAAGACAAAACATGATGGTGTTTGCAAAGGATGTGCAAAAGAAAATAACACAAAGAAGACATTTCCAAGTAGCGAGAGCAAGGCAAAATGAATCTTGGAAATCATCCACTCTGATGTATGCGGTCCGATGTCATCCAGTTCATTAAGCGGGTATGTATACTATGTTTCTTTTATTGATGATTTTTCTAGGAAGACATGGATATACTTTATGAAGAACAAAAATGAAGTATTCAACAAGTTCAAGGAATTCAAAGCCTTGATCGAGAACCACATAGAAAATAAGATCAAGATTTTTCGTTCAGATAATGGTGGAGAATTCACTTTGAATGAATTCAAATACTTATGCAAAGATTCAGTGATTAAGAGGGATTTAACCACTCCATATAATCCACAACAGAATGGAGTTGCAGAAAGGAAGAATAGAATGATCATGGAAGCTGTAAGGGACATGCTTCATGATCAATATCTTCCCATGCATCTATGGGTAGAAGCTGCAAGAACATCGGTGTATGTACATAACCGTACTCCACACAGAGTACTCGAGAATAAGACACCTGAAGAAGTATTTTCCGGTAAGAAACCAGAAGTCAGCCATCTCAGAATATTCAGCTATCTAGTGTACATACACATTCTGAAAGAAAAGAGGACAAGGTTAGATCCTTCAGGAAGGAAGTGTATATTTGTGGGATACTCTGAAAGCTAGAAGGCTTACAGAATATACTTCCCAGGATTCAAGAAGATTGACATCAGAAGGGATGTGACATTTGACGAAGACTTAGCTTAGAACAAATCCAGAAAGAGACCTGCTGAAGAACCTGAAGAAATAGAAGCACCCAGAATTCATGACACAACCATGAACGAAGAATATCAAGAATAAGATCAAGAAATAGAAGAACCTCAAGAACCTATAGATCCACCTCAGGATAAGAATCCTCACAAGAGGAAACCTGCTTGGGCACGAGAAGCTATCCAAGGTGCAGAAAGATATGGGGCTCCAGAAGAATCACACAGAGAAAGGAAAAGAACTAGGTCCTGTTCCAGTTATGTAGCCTTATTATGTGATTTCATTGATAAAGAACCTTCCAACTATGAAGAAGCAACATAAAAGAAAGAGTGGAAGGATGCTATGATCGAAGAATACCAATCAATCATGAAGAATGATGTTTGGGATGTTGTCCCAAGACCTGAGGGGAAGTCTGTAGTGACTTCCAAATGGATCTACAAGATCAAGCATGTTGCAGATGACAGCATAGAAAAATATAAAGCAAGATTAGTGGCTCGTGGCTTCTCCCAGAAAGAAGGAATAGATTACGAAGAAACTTTTGCACCTATAGCCAGATACACTTCCATCAGATCAGTTCTTTCTTTGGCTGTAGTGATGAAATGGAAGATACACCAGATGGATGTCAAGACTGCTTTCTTGAATGGTGTAGTGGAAGAGGAAGTGTATGTGGAGCAACCACTCGGTTTTGAGACACATGATAGGGAGTCTCATGTGTGTATATTGAAGAAATCCTTGTACGGTTTGAAACATGCACCCAGGACATGGTACGACAGAATTGACAGCTTTCTATCCAGTTTGGGATTTACCAAGAGTAAAGCAGATTCAAACCTTTACTACAAGGTTGAAAATGGCAACCCAGTGATGCTCCTAGTATATGTAGATGATCTGTTTGTAACAGGTATGATGGGTTGATTGCTAATACGAAGAGAAAGCTTGTTGCCGAGTTCAAAATGAAGGACTTGGGTAAGATGCATTATTTTCTAGGCATGGAGGTGTGGCAGAATGCGGATGGAATCTTCCTTGGATAAGGGAAGTATGTAGTAGAGATCCTGAAGAGATTTTGGATGATGGACTGCAAGGCCTTAAACACACCTATGGCATCAAACCTGAAGCTATTGAGTGATGCTTCATCTGAGTCGGTTGATGCCATGATGTATTGTCAGATGATTGGGTCCTTGATGTACCTGACGAATACAAGACCAAAAATTTTCTTTGCTATGAACACCTTGAGCCAGTTCCTGACAGATCAAAGACATGTTCACTTGATTACTAAAAAGCATATTTTGAGGTATCTGAATGGTATAGTTGATTATGGGCTCAAGTATAAGGCTGATCAGAAGATTAACCTGGAGGGTTATGTTGATTCATATTGGGAAGGCAGTGCCATCGATAGGAAGAGCACTTCAGGGTGCTGCTTCAGTATGGGATCAGGTGTGATCTCTTGGTTTAGCAGGAAGCAATCCTATGTGGCACTGAGTACAGATGAAGCAGAGTATGTCGCAACTTGATCATCTAGTTGTGAGGTAGTATGGCTGAGGAAGCTACTGTATGATTTATTTGATCTCCATTTAGATGTTACTTGTATATATTGCGACAACCAGAGTTGTGTGAAGTTGTCGGAGAACCTGATGTTCCATGACAAGTCGAAGCATATCGAGTTCAAGTATCACTATATCAGGGATATGGTGTAGATAGGAGCAGTGAAGCTCCAGTATGTTGCGATGGATGAACAAATAGTTGATGTGTTGACTAAGCCATTGGCTAGGGTGAAGTTTAAGTACTTCAGGGAGAAGCTTGGTGTTATCTAGATCGAGATTCCTCCCAAGAGGAAGTGATGTGTCCGTGCTAAGCCCTTTTGACATGGTGAGAGGATTGGTTCCTTCCATGGTTAGATGTAAGTGTTGTGCCTTTATGACATGGTGAGAGGATTGGTTCCTTACATGGTCAGATGTAAGTGCTATGCCCTTCCGACATGGTGAGAGGATTGGTTCCTTCCATGGTCGGATGTAAGAGCTGTGACATGGTGAGAGGATTGGTTCCTTCCATTTTCAGATGTATGTGATGATCCCACATCCAACATGAAAAAGGGCTGGCTTTGTGAAGACACATCTAGTATGAAAAAGTGCTAACTATGTGTAGATCCCACATTCAGCATGAAAACATGGCTGGATCTGTGAAGACTCATCTAATATGAAAAAGGACTAGCTCTGTGTAGATCCGACATCCAACATTAAAAAGGGCTGGCTCTGCTAAGACACATCTAGTATGAAAAAGGACTAGCTCTATGTAGATCCCACATCTAGTATGAAAAAGGACTATCTCTGCGAAGACTCATCTAGTATGAAAAAGGACTGGCTCTGTGTAGATCCCACATCTAGTATGAAAAAGGACTAGCTCTGTGAAGACTCATCTAGTCTGAAAAAGGACTAGCTCTGTGTAGATCCCACATCTACTATGAAAAAGGAATAGCTCTGTGAAGACTCATCCAGTATGAAAATGGACTGGCTATGTGTAGATCCCACATCTAGTATGAAAAAGGACTAGCTCTGTGAAGACTCATCCAGTATGAAAAATGACTGGCTTTGTGTAGATGCCACATCTAGTATGAAAAAGGACTAGCTCTATGATGATACATCCAATATGAAAAAGGACTGGCTCTGTAGATGTACATCCATCATGAAAAAGGGCTGGCTCTGTAGAACTTCCTATGATGAGAAGAATCAAGAGATAGCACTCGTGATGATGATCCAGCAGAGATGATCCAGCAGTGATGATCCAAATCAAGTGATGATCCAGATCAAGATGAATATGACTTGAATATGAAGATAACTTGAAGATGAAGATGAATTAAGATGAAGATGACTTGAAGATGAAGATGACGAGAACTCATTGATGATCCAGATGATACAGAGAAGAAGACCCATGCCGATAAATTATGTCAAGAGAATACCTTCCTAGTTAAGAGGGAGTGTTGATGTATTTGTAACTTCGGAATGTATTCACTTGTATATCTTATGTCTTGTACCCTGATGTTTATTATGGGAAGTGTCTGTAATGTATTTGAGTCATGTCATGCCCTGATGTTCCTATCAGGAGATTCAATAATGTAAACAATTCATGTCAAGTCATTGTGGGTAACCCTCCTATTGTTCAAGGGTTAAAGTCCCCGCAGATATGGGGCCCTAGGGTTATTAGACTCTCCTAGAGAAGTCGGTCCTAGTGAGTTATTGTTAAGTCAAGAATTAGTATAAATAGAGAGTGAGCCTATCTATTTATCACACACTCACTCACACTCAGTTGTAGCACATAGTTGAGAGAGAAGAAGTTGCTGGGGCTAGAAAGAAAGAGTCTACTGCTGTCGGGAGATCATCTTACTATTTTGGGGTTTTAATTTTGGTGCTGATTCTATCTCTGAGGAAGTTGCGGTGTTTTCTCCATTTATGGTTTCCCCAAGGAAAAACATTGTGTTCATTGTCTCTTGTGTTTGATTGTTGTGCTTGTTATCCTCTCAGTTAAAGATCCTAATATAATGCTATCTTAAATGATAAAAATCTAACATGATGAACAAATCCGTATATTCTTATTACAGTCCCTTCTTCCATTAAAAGCCAGTCCCCAATTCTTTTATCAAGGGAAAACTGTAATATTTCTTTTATAAGTGGTAGCACCCTGGGCAGCTTCTATTTCAAAAATGTTTTGTATACCTCAAATATCAGAAAATTCATATACTTGCTGAAATTCCTGCTCATTTTATTAGTGAGAACCAACTCTAGGAATTGCAGGTTCTCCTCATTAAAGAATAGAAACATCTTCACCAAATAGGATTGAAATATGAAAAACCTGGTATTATGGAAGTTCACTAAATGTGAGTGGTTACTCTCAGTTAGGAATTGATCAAATTTAAAACAACAGGGCTGACCTGACTCAATAGACTCAACTTGACCAGTACTTAATATGAACAATAGACTCATCAAAGACTCAGTAACATACCTATCAGTATCTAAACCTAGAAATTGACTCATCATGGAGATGACATACTGGGTTTCATCAGTAAACATACTTGAATTAATAGGAAAGTCTTGATTCTGCAAGGAGACATATGGTTTGAAACAAGTATTGAAGAAAGTTTGCTTTTGTTCTATAGTAGCTTCTCTGAACGTTTGAATTAGACTTTCCTCACTAAAATATTGAGACAATTGGGTAAAGTAGATGGAATATAAAATGTGTTTTGGACTACTATTGAATTGATAGGACAAAGGATTTTAGACTTAGTTATGTCCATAATCACCCTCTCGGAATAGGAATAATTGCAGGCACACCAATCGACAAATTATGGGAAGTTTAGGGTTTGTTTAGTACTAAAAACTAAAAATGAGAACATAAAACTCCATGGACATTGGTTCACTGGCCTTTGAGGACCTTTAAGTTGTTTTTTAATAGATCTACTAAACTAACAAATAATATAGTGTCAAAAATTTCATAGTCTTTGTCTTCAAAGAGCTCCTTTATTTTTTGATATTCCACTACTTGAGCCTCCATTCCTTCTACATTTTCCATGTCTAAGTAGCCTTGGGTAAGATGAAAACATCCTACCTGATTGCTTGAAAAGTGGACAGGATATTCGTCTGATTTGTATTCTTCTGCACAATCGTGAGCTCTCGTTTTCCAATGCAAATATAGACAAATAAAACAAATCCACATGCTTTGGCCTTTATATTATTTTATTCTCTTATTTACCATGCATATTGTTCATCAAAATTCATTCCTATCCATGGATCTATTGCTTTTCATCCTGATTCATTGATCATGATCATCATTTACCCATGTAATTCTCACTCCCGCTATATCTCCCATTCTTATCTCTCCTATAACTTCCTATAGTGGAGTTGATCTCAACTGTAGATATATATCTGATTTTCTTGTCACCATAGATCTCTTTTTTTGTTTTAACACTACATGTCCTCCTCATAACCAAACTGCACCTTACTTGAGTGGATGAAAACTATACCCTTGATCTTATCTTTATCAAATTCCCATCATCGATCAATTTCTCCCTTTAATATTCTGCTCAGCTTCAGCTCCACAACAAGTGTGCATCTTCTCCCAACCGAGTGATTTTACACTATAGATATGAACCTCCTTAGATCTCAGCCGTTCATTGTTACACCTAAATCTCATCACCATCATGTTATGAGATAGGTATTCCATTGTATTCTCCAATCCCTAAGAGTTTTCCCAAGATAAATGAAAGGAAGAAATTATTCCCTTGCAATTTTCCTTGTTTTGAGCTAGTAATGCTCCTTCTCCATTGATGAAAAGCATTACCTAAGTCAGCAACGCTCCTTTTACATAGCAAAAGAGTGGTGATACTGCTCTTTTCCTTCATTGAAAGGGCGTTACCCCCTTAACACCGCCTGTTTGCTTCATTAAAGGTGCAGTGCTCGAGTTTTTAAGGAAAAAAAGGAAACTTCGAGAGGATTCTCGAAGCTTTCCTCCATTGAGCCTCACCCCTATGGTTTAGGACCACCTATAGCTCAAGATCCTCCCTTTTTGGATCTTATCTCCACCTCACCCATGAGATCCTCAACCATACCTATCCTCCCATGCCTTTAAATACTGGCTCATCCCCCATGGGGAGAAGGAGGAACAATTGTGTTACATACCCACACTCTGCCAAAATAATTCTTGAGTCTTTAGAGGCAAGGTGAATCTAGAGGCAAAAGGGATATTGGATGGGACTCTCAACACCAAGGCACCAAGGTTGTAGTCTTTCGAATTATTGTTAATAAAGAATGTTTTCTCTTTCCCATATATGTTGTATCATATGTATGTATTGCTTGACTCCTTGGTCACAAGCATAGATCCAATTTTTATATCTTGTATGCTATCACTTTCTATTGTTGTTTTCTATCTTTGTAGGTAAATATAGGAAAAATATTCAAGGATAGTGAAGACCATCTGTTAATAGAAGAAGCATGGAAATCCATTCAAGTGTTTAAACATATCTAGGGAGAGTCTGACATTCAAGTTCATAATTTGTTCTATATCTGAACCATTCATACTAGGGAAACAAATCCTATCCACAGGAGGTGTGGATTTTTGGCTAACATTCATCCTTGATCCCCTTTAACCGATTTTGCTGAGGCTCCCTTCAATTTATCTCGTGCATGTTGATTCAACTGAATCAATCATGACCATAGATCTTGATCTGATTAAATATACATAATTGATTATGTAGGCCCTTTAACTAATTCAACTATCTCACAAATTTTTTTAACCCATGAATCTTACACCAACGGAATGATTATGGGCCCTTGATCTAGATAGGGCTTCTATTGTGACCGTTAAAACATGCACCCTGTACCATTTTTCGCATATTTGATTTTTTTTCTTCTGTGCATGTTCACCCAACAGAATTAATATTAGCCATAGTCATTATTCTGCTAATACTTCCACTGTTGATCTGTGTCAAACATAACCCTTTTCGCTGATAGAAAAAATTATTTACTCTGTGCATGTTCCATCTGCAGAATCTCCCTCGATCGTAGATATGTTTTCTGCCTTTCATCAGATGATCGATCTATGCTGCACTTTAACCCATTCCGTCAGTGACCAATTTTATTTCTTCTTTACATATTTTTCCAATGGATTCACCCAAAGTCGTTGATCTTCTTCTCTGCAGATCTACATCATCGCATTTTTCCGTGATATAACAATGGGGCATATTTTTCACACAAAAATCATTTCTAAGGTTAAACTCAAGATTCTCTTCACAAACATGATCCCTAAAATTAGAAATTATCCCCTTTCCACATACCTTTAGGTCATATGATGCAACCTCTTAGCTCTTACCTCACATTTTCACATGCCTCTCCCTTTTCCAATTACTAACTAGAAATGGTGCTAACACTAGTTTACTGATGTTTCAATTAAATGGTTAATTGAGCTACAACCCCACACAAGCAGTGCACCATTCAAAAGAATGAACATAGGGAAATACATGTTTTAAATTCCACATATATCTGTATTGGTGAGACTAACAAGCTATTAACTTGTAGTTTATGAATCACATGGTATCAAATCCCATATTCAAATACATCTAGTGTGACATGTATGGTTATAATCCATAACGAATATAAAAGGAGTGGAAAGGAATTATTGTTAGGCTTGGAAAGAAGCAGAGCATCAACAATGACCGGAGATTGTCATGAAGGAGAAGAAGAATAAGACCCCGGGGGTATATTGGATCAGTTAGAGCAGAGCTTAAGCACACTCACACATATGGTTGCATAACTATTGACATTGAAGGGCATAGAGTCTACCTCAGATCATGATATTAACACAAAGAATAAAAAAGAAAGAACAAGCAGATCTAAAGTCAGAGGGCAAAGTGGATATGGATGTAGGAAAGTGTAGCTATAACAAGCCATAGTTACCTTTTCATATAGAGACCAAAATAGAGATCAAACCTTGTGAAGGTGAAGTGGATTCCATCAAGTTGAATCAATCACTACAACAAATGAAAGTGTACTTTACTGTATATGAGACCACTAGAATACAAAGGGCTGCATTTCCTTACTAAATCTTGAAGGCCATGCTTTTGCCTAGTGGGAGAGTGATGCAGCAAGTACGAAATTAGAGAATGTGCCACTAGTGATTGATTGGGAAGTGTTAAAATACATGATAAAAACACAATTCTATCCAAATAGATATGAAGAGAAACAACAAATCATGTAGCACTACTTTAGTAAAAGATAAGGACAATCTACGCAAGAGTTCATTACTGAGTTCAAGAAGAGAGATACTCAACTTGGATTATCTTTAAAGAGTCCATAAATGTTGATTAGATACCTAAGTGCATTTCTACCCCAAATTCAACATCATTTAATGTTCTTTTGACCTAAGACAATTGATGAAGCTAGCCTCCAAACACAATATATTGAAGGAGGGAAGGGAAAGTAACTATCTTACACAAAAGCAGGTAGAATCCCATGGACAAAAGAAACAGAAATGAAAAAAGAAATAGAATGGGAATAAAACTACAATAGTGACATGGGATACCAACTCATCTCCCAAAAAATGAAAGGCTTGTGAATAGACCAATCATGTGAAGGAGAATTGTTGGAAAATACATCCTGAAAAGTGTTCCAAAAACTTTCAAGGAAAGAAAAAGAACAATGTATTGATTATTGTGGATGCCATGGGAAAGGTGGACAACACCTCATGCTTATAAGGAAAGGTGAGTTGCACTACTCTACAGAGGGAAGTAGCCATGGTTGGATGTAGTAAGAAGGAGGACAAAGAGATAACAAAGTTATTCAACATCAAAATACACATGAAACATAATATAGCTGATTGCTTATTTGATCTAGGTTCCCAATCCAAGTTGTTATATGTACAATTGGTTTAGAATCTTGGCTCAGAAACCCAAGACCATCCACGAAAATTTCCCCATAGGTTGGGTGAGATAAGATGTGGAGCTGAAGGTAAACAAGCAATGTAGGTTTAAACTTACCATCAACTAGAATTTTGTGGATGAGGTAGTTGCAAATGTGGTTAATTTGTATGTTTGTGGGGTCATCTTGGGAAACCCATACTTGTGTCTGAGAGATATCATCTTCAGAAGGATATATAACTAATATCGACTTGTCAAAAATGGGAAAGCATACACTGTCAATGCACACAAGGACAAAACCAAACTCACTCCATTCAATGCTCATAAAGTTAGGAGGATCATAAGTAGCACAAAGAAATTTGTTCTATTGTTCCTTAAAGAAGGGAAGAACCAAGGAAAATGAAATGAAGTGACCCATGGAAGCATATTTGAAGGGATGCAATGGAAAACATTGTCAATAGCTTCAAAAATTGATTGATTCCTAAAAGGAGGTGTTTCAGGCATCTAAGAGACTTCCACCCAAACAAGATGTGGAGCATGAAATCCAATTTTTGCCAGAATCATGTCTGCCAAACATTGGACTATATAAGCAATCGATCGTTGAATAAAATAAAGTGTAGAAGTAGTTGAAAAAATTATTGGAGCAGGGAGTAATCAAACCTACTACATCACCATATAGAACACCCATCATGAAATTTCCAAATAAATATGGGAGATGGATAATGTGCATTGACTAGCCCTGAACAATATTACCATTAAGAACAAATACGCCTTGCCAAGGATTGATCACTTATTGGATCAATTGAGCCAAGCCAACTTCTTCACCAAGTTGGACCTTACACTACAAAGAAAAGGCCCTATATTGGAGATTATAGCAGATGCTCCGCTTGAAAGAGTCCATATATTCATTTATAATGGAGTTCACTAGCGGAAGCGAGCGACTGGATGTTTTAGCGGAGTTTTTAATCCGAACGCACCGGTGCGTTTCCAATACATACACATTGGGAATCCATATACCATGTTGCACCATTATTCTTATAATATTATTGCACCATTTGTCATAATATTATTCTTATATAATAATATTATTTTGTTGCAACTTTATGTTGAGCATTACAAAATAATATATAACGATTTTAATAAGAAAATTAAGTCTTCATCGTATAATTTTGTGTATAACTTAATTATTCAAATGACAACCATAAATTAATCATTTTAGATAAGTGTAACCAAACATCATAACAAAAAGTCAGCTATTACCATGTATTATTATTATTATTGTTATTATTATATATGAATATTAACATCACAAAAAAATGTAAATATGAACATCACAAAAAAATGTAAATATGAATATCAATATGACCTATCGATGTATCATCCAAAATTTTTAGTTTTTTGACAATAACTCACTTTAGAATGACAAATATCAAAGCTCTAATAGGAAGAAAAAAAAATACTTGATCAAAAGAACAACCTTTTCTCTCAATTGTAAATCCAAAAGTAGCATTCACAATTGTGTGTGTTTTCTTGAAAAATTAAACCTTTCTAAAGGTCACCTTTCTAAAGGTCACATTCCCAAAACCCATGCTAATTAAGGTCAAATGATGGGATAAGCAATCAACAATGAAACTTGAAATACAAATAGATATGAATATGCATACTCCAAAAATATTACAGTATTGTTTTTTTTAATTTACTATATCATATAAATTTTAAAGGATATACATATTTTATTCTTGCATAAGTTGTTTCTACTTAACAATATATATGTTTCAAAGTATCTAAAATATAAAATATAAGTGTTTAAGTATAATATATTCCTTAAATTGAGTTTGTTATTCAAATGAGAGTAGTTGAAATTACAACAAAAAATAGAAATGATTAACATCAATGATAGTCCATACTCTAATTAGTTGATTTTGATCCAGTTGTAACAATACAATAAATTAAATTATAAAACCCACACTACAGTGAATTAAATGGAAAGAAAGAAATATCATCTCTAACTATGGATAATGACATATAATCATTCCATACAATCAAGCCCAGTGGGCTAACTCAAGTGCTTGAGTGTTGTAAGTTGTGAGCAGGAGGTCTCAGGGTCAAATCCCTGGGTGGCTATACATTTCTATATAAGAGACTTACTTTATGTCCCCATTGGGTTAGCTCTGTAATCATAGCGAACATGGTGCAACCCCTTTGGGTGCCCCCCATGTGATTTATTCCTGTGGAAATAGCATCCCCGTTGGGGGGTTTGTGAACCACAACATAAGAAAAATCATTCCATACAATCACAAATTACTTGATAGACATGAAACATATTCCACATCATATTGGTTTTTAACCAACTTGAATTGTTTAAACATTGCTTCTAGTAATCAACTTTCTATTTCCACCATCATAGCAGGAAAAATAAAGAATATAATTAGACAATCAAAGATAACAATAACAAAATTATATCTCCATATGTAAATGACAAAATAAAACATGTACATATCTGGGTAAAAGAACACTTGATTGCAGTGTTTTGGGAAAACATAAGGCTCCTTACTTTCATCCCACATCTTTCTATATTTGATACATATCAATCGACTATCACGATATTCCTTTACATTATTCCTGTTGAATGTGCCCCGCCACCTACACCTTAAAATAACACATTGGAAAGATGAGAATCCCACTTGAATGATCTCTTGTATCTTTTCGACATTTAACACAACATCCCTCCTATCAGGTTTTGATTGCGGTGGATAGCACGACTAGATTAGTCAAACTCAACTTCCACTCCACAATCTTGTGTAAGATGTTCATTATCAACATCCTCGATGTGAAAATGATGTCCATAATCTCACATATATGGGAAAAAATGCACCTGTAATAAAATTTAACAAATGATGGTGTCAGTTTAATAACCCAACCATTAACATATTAAACTTAGATGTTATAATTCAAAGGTACATTATAAAGTTATAAATGTATAGAAAGAGATTATTACCAAGTTGATGCACTCGATCCCAATGTTTAGCGCATCTTCCTCTTCAAGCGGGTAATGACTGGATGTACCATATTTCTCTTTGACTTGATCTACAAGCCAAATGTTGGGATAGATCATTGGCATATTTTATTTTAAATGACCTGGAAAAGGCATGCTTCTACCGTGCAACCGCTTGAATTCTTTTTTGTCAATATGCCATTGTCTCCTCTTCTCTTTATACAATACGACCCACGACTGTGTTGCATTCGTGTTCTAAACAATGAATTTATTGATTGCATCAATTTCTAAATTCGTTGTTGCATTTATGGAAACAAAACCACATGCATTCAATATGTATGGTATTAATAGATTTTGAAGTTTGTTGTGAATAGTTACTATGCGTAAATGTGAAGATCGAAAGATAAGTGACTTACTCTTTATAATGTGCCTTTTTTGTTCGTTTTCAGTACCTCCCCTTCCCTTTTGTCCTCATCATGTTCATCAAACCAAATCACTGTGCCTAGTGTGTGGTTGATTTCCTTCATGTACTCAATGGCATAATAGAATGACTCATATACTAAGTACCCCTCTGCTATAGACCCATCAGGTTTTTCCCTTTGTTGAACAAATCCCTTCAATTTTTTCATAAACCTCTCCAAGAAGAACATCCAACGACATGAAACCACCCCGACTAATTCAACCTCATAGACTAGGTGAATTAGAAGATGAACCTAAAAGTACATGAAACTCAACGAAAGATCCTTCTCAAACATACAAACAATATTGGCTATCTCTTGATGCCACCATAGAATGGTAGTGATGTAAATATCCTTTGATCTGATCTATTGCAGAAATGCAGGTAGTTTATATATGGCATGCCACAGGTCATTAGGAAAGTCGTGGTTCACACACCCACGCACGAACAATGAATAATGACACTAGAAAGTAAACATAAAAAATTAATTGCATTTTAACTTGCGTGATAAAATATATTAAAAACAAACAATTTTTTGACATTATACATACCCTTAGAAGGTTGAGATGGTCATGTGGTTTCAAACCCGACAATTGTTCATCTACAATGAAGCAGTGTCGTAGAGTAGACCCATAAAAATAAGTTTCCTTCACACCCAATATAAATTCCTTGGGAAATTATGATCATGTTTCTTCAAAATCCATGGGACATCACCTTTTTTAATGAAAAACAGGGGCCAACATCTCCTCTATTTTATTGTCTTGGCTAATGCTTCTTTTTAGTATTTGAAGAAATAACATATTTCCTAGCATCCAACTTGTCACTTTTTTTGGATGATATGTGATACTGTTGGCTTTCACCTCTGGCAGACCCAGATTCAGATCCTTGGTCGTCAATTAATACCTAGATATCGACTTGACAGAGTAGGGCTCAACCGATAGCACTTGTAACGCAGATACAATCTCACCTGAGATATCTTATGGGGAACTGCTAGAACCAGGTTTCTGCAGTTAGGTGGGGATTTCTACTGTCGCGGTACCTTATCACAACATTAGACTGAAGCCAAGGATTATACTTCTTATCCCTTGTCTATTCATTCAAGATAATAGTCTAATCACGAGTCGACACATATTGCAATAATCAACATAACAACCTTATCACATATTCATTCAATAAGCAGTGCGACACATACATATATGGGATTCTTCATAACTAGATGTGATGTGACATATTCAGATTTACTTATTCACAACATTCACGCAATTGACATAAACACATTAATCAATGATACACAAAGACAACAATTAATGTGGAACCCCATTTGGGAAAAATGAAAAAGGAATTCTTCATATGGCATGAGAAATATGTTAGCACATTTTGTCTACGCACTTAGCTTACAGACTCTTCTCTAGTTATTCTTTAGAACTCATACAAACTTCTATCCTCTCATGCTCTCTAGTTTTGGGTTTAGCTACTTCTTCTCTTCTTCACTCCTAAGTTGATTCACACACTACCTGGATCGATACTCTAACTAAAACAACTCTCCTCTTATATTCTCTTCCTACACATTAGCTTAACCAACCACCTGAGTACTTAGCTAACAAAATAATCGACAACCATTGTCAGTCCCACACACATTTTGGGTTTTCCCTTTTATAAGCTTCTACCTGTCCTAATCAATCAACTCTTTTCTGTTGGCCGACAAGATTCTGTTTCTATTCTCTTACATTCAGTTACAACTGAAAAGAGGCACTATCGACCCAAAATACAATTATGCTTTATTACCAAAATCATGCTTTATTCTAACTAAATCCTTACCCATAGTCAATCGAGCTATCATTTTCAATTGCTCTGCTCTTATTCATGTGGTGGTTCCTTCCGTCGTAGCTACTCTCGTCGCCAATATTTCCTTCATGACTGCTTCTGTCGCAACTCTTGCTGCATCACAACTTCCTTTCTGTCTTGCAACCAAAATCTTTATCTTCCTGAACAAAATTCTGGTTGAATTTCGCTTAACTTTTCCTAGGGCCCACAGGCCCCCAACACTCACTTGTGGCTCTTCTCAATCCACATTATTTTGAAACCTTCGTTGTTACAACCTTACTTTGAAAATCCTGAAAGTTTCTTACTATCTGCTCAATGTCCTCCTGTACTTCTACTTCTGTCATGTTCAAAATTTCCAGAAGTTTCAAATTGATGTGTTCCAAAGTCATAAGTCCTACTGAATCTACTACTTGTCGCACTTTTTGGTGTACAGGATGAATGATACCTGTAACTTTCTCCTTTGCTTTTTGTTCTATGACTATGCCAATCCTTTTTTGCTGCTGTGTTCGGAGTGTTGCAACCTGCTGCTGTAGCCTCTTCGCGTCAACATACTTAGCCATTTCTCTACTAATGGAAACTTTTTCATCTGATTCTTTAGCTGGTTTACCTCCATCTCGGTAATGCACAGCTGTTCTGTGAATTTCTCTAACTCCATCATTGATCAAATCTTCCCACGTATGAGAAAATTCCTTGACTACTTTGGCACAAAGTGCCTCCGCTTCTTCTATTCTCTTCACAGATTCTGTTGCTACTTTTCTTCTCTCTTCCAGTAGTTTTGGAGGTGTACTGGGTGTCACTTGTAATTCCAACTCCGCGTATTTTTTCTGGAGGTTCTTTGCAATCTTGCCAAGTTGAAACACTTTAGCTTCTACAAACATCTCAGGGGTAATGCCTATCAAATGAACTGTTGCAAGTAAGTCTTATGACTGCATTGAGTCGATGCATGTTCTCCTCCCATGTCTTAGATTTATTCTTTGCTTCTTTGACTATTTTATTTATCTTATGAACATTTTTGTTCAATGCTCTAACATGATTGACCAATGCACCTTTTCGGTTCTTAATTTCTATGACTGTAGTTCTTCATCAGTGGAACAATCTTTCTAGTGTCCATAGTGACAGATTCAGCTAGAGGTGTGCAAAATGTAACTGATCTTAGGTGCATCAGCTGGTTTGGGTAGAACATAATTTGACATCATGCTTGCAGAGCTTGGTTCTTTAACTTCTGGTGGTAGTGGTGCTGCTTTCTTGTGGCTACCAGACCGTTTCCTCTTCGACGTGCCAGGTGGGTATGGTCCTAACCTCACTTTAGGGATGAATGGTATATGTTCATCTTCTTTTTCAAATGCAGCAATGTCTTCCATAATGGGCGTTGCTGAAGGTGTCTCGATGTCAGATTCTACAAGAGTGCTTGTATTAGAGATAGAGATGGCCATACTCTACGAAAATTTGCCTTGGATCTTACAGTTTCAAACACAATATATCATCTTACTCAATTAGGTGCAAACATAATGAATAAAACTTCGGTACGAAGATGCTATACATTCACCCATTCAACCAGTCTTTCCTTTGCATGAGCGAGCAATATATTGGAAAGATGGTAGCGATTTCCATCACATGGAGAAATCGTTCGAATCATTGCATGGAAACTATCAATAAAGCTATCTATTCACCTATTACTCCAGTGGTAGTTAGTGTGGAATAATGATAGAAGTGACTAAAAATCACACCACCAAAATCTCTCGCGTCCTTAATTTAACTAAGGCTAGTTGTCTTTTTGCGACCAAATTTCCTTGTGCGATAACTCGTTTCTTCTTGTGACAGGTATTTGGCCTTTGACACATTTCTTTCCTTGCGACAGATGAAGAGTCCATGCCGCCATTTTTCTTTTGCAAAAAAATATAGTATGCAACCACTTTTATTTTTCGTTGACAGACAAATTGTCCGCGACCACTTTTCTTTTTCCTTGACAGACAGATTTCTTGGGACACAAACCATAAATACTCATAAATATGAATTTATTTATTTATTATTATTATTTTTTCAGTCCACCAAGTTGTGACTATCCTGGTAAGGTGTCATGTCCGAAATTTTGCATTGGGTCACAATGGCCTAATCACATTTTCCATATTCGTGAGAGTTTGTCAAATTGATGCTAAGGGTCAAATAATTGCCAAGGAGGAAAATTACTAGTTTCCTAGGTTGGGGGTGGAAGATTAGGGATTTGGAATAAGGGGGACAATAAATGTTGTTTGAACATTAGAATGGAATAAATATTTAATAAAGGATCTAAATAAATAAATACAAGGGAAAATCAAAGTGGCAATTTATCATGAAGACACATGAAGGATGTGGGACCCACACAAGCTAGATTTTCTATGCCACATGGCATCCTCCTCTTGTCATTTAGAATCCATAAGAAGCCCAAGGGTCTTGGGATGAGTTGGAAGGTCAATATACTTGAAATGAATCAATTAAGGTCGAATTGGAGTGGAAGAGTAACTCCCATGGAAGAGGAAGAGGCATTTTGGAGCTAGTGAGACTCTTGGACTAGATTCCCTAGCTCTATGACAACAATGATGAAGATGATATGACACCTATGACACAAATCATATCTGAAGGCTGAAATATGATATATATGACATTTCAGGGCTAAAAATATCTCCAAGAGGGCTCTCAAGGGAGTTAGGGCAGTTAATATGCTTCCACATGTGATCTGGTGGAAGTGGGAGACTAGGAATTGTTGTACAAGTGGCATTCTTTGGAATCTCTTCCCAACTAGAGTTGTAATGCATCTCTTGGAAGGAATTAGACCCATAGAGAGCTTAAAAAATTTATAAATTTCAATAACAAATAATTAGGGCATTTTTTATCATTTGAGAAATTTGCATTTGTGAAGAGAGAGAGCTAGTGGTTGACTAGTTTCTTGCCTTAACCAATTTCGAGGGTGAAAGATTCAAATCCAAGTTGGAGTTTGGAGAGGTAATTCAGGTATTTCATGGAGATTTAATGGATTTTGTATTTGTAGGTGTAATATAAATGTCATCTTGTGGTTTTTTCTAGTGCAACACATTCTCTCAACCATTTCTAATCTTTATTGTATATTCTTGCTCATGGAGGGATTGCACTTTGGGTGAGCTATTGTACTCTTTGTGGGAGATTATAAAGGCCCATTATTTTATTTTATTATGTAAATTATATTTATTTAAATTTCATAATACTCTCAGGTCTAAATACCAAAATATTTCATGTAAAAATGTTAAACAATGAAGAAACAGTGCCATTTCCCCACTACCATGTTGTGAACCAATGTAATGTTGATGGATTCGAATGGATAAGTAAAATAATTATGGTTTATGAATGAATAGAATGTTATTGATGTATTATATGAGTTTAATTTTCATTACATAAGAATTTGGAGTCATTTTGTTGAGTTTCATAGCATTTGGAGAAGATTGTCTATCATTTCCCCCAAGGTTGAATCTAGTATTTTTGCATCTGATTTAAGGGAGTTATAGAAGACATTAAAAGTTGAATGGTGATACATATGAGTTAATTTTTATGTCATTTATATGTCCCCTTATTCCATTCAGAAATTAGATTTGGATTGAGTGCATTTGGAACGTCATTTCCATCATCTACCCCTAGGGGATTTGAACCACAAAATGCTCGTAAAACTCCATACATTGACCAAGTGAGTTGAAAAGGTAATTTGATGGTTTAAAGACACCTATAAAGACAATTTTTATGTATTAACAACATTAATACACCTTTTGGTACAATTTGAGAGCATTTGGATCTATTTGGAGCCATCTACCATTGGGGGTTTGAGCCTCAAAATTACTAGTAAATTCCATGAGTTCTCTTGGATACCTATTCAATACCAAAACCACATATAATGCTGAAAATATAATTTAATTAATTTATTATAACATATCCAAGTCTCATATACCAACCATTAGTGGAGGTTGTATGGTGTTTGAAAGAGATTTGTTCTAGGACCCAGGGGGGATTTCCACCTCCCAAATTGACTAGTCTTCTCCCAAAACTTATTCCCTTTAAAACTGCATACCATGGTTGGGTATATCAGTTGGTTATATGTCTTATATATGTGTTAATTTTTCCCATCACCCATCATGACCTTCCTCACAAAGTTTTAAAGTAATTGGAGGAGTTTGGAATTAGTTGTATCCATATACCTAGAGTTGAAATTTGGTGAATTTGAACCCGAGGGAAAAATTATTCCTAGGGAAATTACATAAGTCTTTGTCCGACTTCCATTCACCGTTACTTTGAAATGTGTTCCATATAATTTCGGCAGTTGTACTGCACCTCCTTTAGTGATTTTAATGACAACATAAGGCCCCAATTAATGTGTTTTCAGCTTGCCAGGATGCTTTAAGAACTTACTGTCATAAAGGAGGACAATTACTCAGATATGAAATTGCTTACTCTTAATGTGTCATTCATGCTATACTTTTTGTCATTCATTCTCAACATTTTGGTGATAACTTGCAACAGAACGTTCTTCCTCCAACTACTTAAGCTGTGACAATCTCTCTTTGATAGCACCAATATCAGTCATTTTCAGTAATTGTATCAATCCTTAAACTGGGTACAAGTATTCCATCGGCATAGAAACCTCTTGTCCATACACTAGTCAGAATGGAGTTCGACCTGTCAACTTATTACAGGTCAAGCGATATGCCCACAGTACTGCATAAATTTTCTAGTCACAATCATCTCTTTGAACATTACAAATATTTGTCAATGTGTTCTCTAGGATCTTGTTGAATGTTTCGACAACACCATTCAATTGTGGGTGATATGGTTTTGTATTCCTATGTTGGATATGGAATTATTCAATTAATTCTTTGATCAACTGATTGACAAAGTGTGTGCCCTGATCACTTATAAAAATATTTGGGCATCTGAATATAGTCACAACATTTCCGAACAAAAATTTGGAAGCAGTACAATCCTTTACTAGCGTTGCTTTAACCCATCTAGTTAGGTAATATGTCACAGTAATAATGTATCTTGCACCTGTTCGCTTTCCTGGTGGGTTAATAGGTCCGACATAGTCAACATCCCATTTTTCAAATTCCTACAAAGTTACTTGAGGTACTAATGGTATTTTATCTAATCACGGCGACTTTCAAATTCTCTGACAGATATTGCAGTTGCGACAATATTCTCTAGCATTCGCATGAAAGGTGGGCCACCACAATCTTGCTTGCAATATCTTATGTACTGTAGTTTTTCCATCATAATGGCCTCCTATGAAACCAACATGTGCTTCATTCAATATCATTGGTCGCTTGTTTTCTAATACACAACGACGAAGAATTTCATCCAGTCCCATTTTATATTGTTGTGCAGCTATCAATTGGAAATCTACAGCTCGCCCTACTAATTTTTTTGTTTGCGCAATAATAAATCCTTCTGGTACATATGCCATACTCAAGAGATATATAATATATTTATAATGATCATAAAAAATCATAATCATAAACATTTGTGCATCAGGAAGACTATCATCGAGGTTCACAGGTTCTTGTCCACTTTCAAGCCTCGATAGGTGGTATGGTCCTAAGTTTAGTGAACCTGGCTTAGCAATAAATTCAAAATCATATTCCTGGAAAAGGAGAAGTCATCGACAAATATCCCCCCCCCAACACTGGCTTGTCCACCAGGTATTTCAATGTTGAATGGTCTGTAAACATCTTGGAATGTCCACTTAATAAATAGTGTAGAAATTTCTGAAGCACATACACCATTGCTAAGCCTTCTTTTTTCAGTCATAGTGTAATTCTTATCTGCTATTGATAATTTCCTACTAGCGAAGGAAATAGGATGATCAATCAATCCATCGCCAGGATGTGTAGGTACAACACTGAGTGCGATAAATGATGCATCGATATGTACGTGAAATTCCTTCTTTTAGTCTAGAAAAACTAATATGGGTGCTGTGACCATCTTGTTCCACAGGAGATCCATAATTTCTAGGCATTTTTCTTTCCAATGAAACTTAATATCCCTTTTTAACAAATTTTTTATCAGAGCAGTCACCTCTGCATATCCTTTGATATATTTTCGGTAATATCCTGCATGTCCCAATGTCGTTCTCAACTACTTCACTATCGTAGGGGATGGTAGGTTGACGATGCCCGCAGTTTTAGTAGGGTTGACTAGGATTCCATCACGACAAACTACATGGACCAATAGAATTCCAAACAGGACACAAAAGATACATTTCTTTAGATTCAACAAAATTTGATACTATCAACACCGTTCTAACATCATTATGAGGCTCTCATTGTGATCCTTTATGAGCCCAAACACCGTCCAATAATCAAATTATACCTCAAGAAACTTATGAATAAAATACTTCAAAGCAACCACTACTATCATGGAAAACATAGCAGGAACATTATTGAGTCCAAAATGAATTACTGTGTATTGGAAACACCCCCACTCTGTCGTAAAGGTTGTCTTGTGTCAATATTCCTTCGCGATTCTGATCTGATGGTATCTAGAGAGACCATTAATAAAATTATAAGCTTCTTACCCCTGACACTTTCTAATACCTCATTTGTAAATGGATTCGGAAATGGATCATGTACGCAGGCATTGTTCAACTTTCTTAGGTCGATGCAAATACACACTTCACTAGTAGTTTTCTTATCTTACACTACTATCAGACTGATCTACTCAGATTATTCAACCATTTGTATGACACCCACATCTAATATTTGATCTAATTATGTCTTGACCTTTTATTTATACCACGGATTCAGCTGGTATGGCTGCTTCTTCACATGATTTGCATTAGGATTTAACATATCTTCATCTCTCTAAGGTCTTCAACAATACCCTTCATCTATGAAAAAATTGTAGGGAACAGATCCTGAAATTGATACAGTAGGTCCGTGATCTTCTCACTAATTTTATCATCCCAATAATATCCAATAAAGGCGAACTTTGTATTCTCTGGAGATCTAATGTTTACTTTCTTGTTTTTTAATGGATTTAGGAACTAATTACTTGAAATACCAAATCCTTACACCGTGTGAGTACCTTCAAACTGTGGGATATTTATGTATCATGGGTCATCATCATTCGGTTCACTCACGACATTGTTGTACTCCATCCATTTCTGTATTATTGCGCTGCTTTGATTAAAGTTTGACATTGACACAGGTACATCTTATTGATCACTTGCAATGCAACATCAATTGAAGGATGATCATTGACAAATTTGAATGTGTGTGTAAATATAGAAGCTACTTCATCCCACTCAAGAGTCTCTCATCGTAGCTCAATCAATGTGTACCAGTGCGTTGGTATCATATCCAATGTATGCACAAAATGATGAACCCATTCATATCACGAGCATGCCTCCCATGTGACATGAAATTATTCACTGTGCTTGACAAGATTAGTCAATCCTGTGTACTTCTGACTAGTATAAATGATCTTCTCTCCAAATCGTGTATCATCAATTATTGGAATTGAGGCTAGTTTGAGATAGATTATTTATGTGCGACCCACCATCTGTCAGGTGTAGCTTTCAGTGCAAAGTCTAGAGCGGACAAGCATTGTTCTGTAACTTTTTCTTCAAATTCTATTATAAAATATGTCAGGTTAGGTAATCCTTCATATGTGGGTAGATCACTATTCTTTCTACCTACCCGTTGCACATACTGTGTAATTCTTGTGCATATTCTCATCAACACTTCATGCAATTGGTTCTACTAGTTTTCCAAATCTTCTCCAAAATCCGATGTGCAGGAACTGACACTGCGCCAACTTATAATTTCGTCGACCGTTGGATTCACATAACAATCCCCTATATAATTAATGTTATAAATCTTGTCTAGATAATCTTCTTGTCCTTCACTATTCACTTGCTCGACGTATTTCCGTCCTTCCAGTGGATCAATTGGTGTGACCACCCTTAGCTATAAATATTCAAACATTAAGATTCTTTTCTTAAAATTGATAATTGTTTGACTATTAGTCGCCCAGTAGATCCCCAAGAGTGCAGGATATGGATTTGTATCTTCCATAATGTCAATCACTTCGAATTCAACACAATTTATAAGGCCTTCGATCTCAACAAGCACTTGAGTCAGTCAACCAATAGGTAGAACTTTTGACCTATTCGCTAATCAGAGTTGGATAAGAGACCATGCGAATCTCGAATTTCCCATGATATCCCATAATTTTCTAGTAAAAATTTTGACTTTGTATCCCAATTCGAGAAAAATATAATCCATATCATAATCTCCTATTTGTGCAGTCATCCTTAGTTTGCCACCAGTCTTCAGTCTTTTTTCTGATATTATTAACCCTTTTTTCTGGTTGCGCCTCTTCTGGTGGTTCTTCTATCAAATATATCAATTATGTGACAACATATTTATCTTGGATTAGAACTAAGAAACTTATAAATAATTCTTTTATTTTACTAACCTTTCACGTCGGTTGCTTTCGGAGTAGCTGGTCAAATATCTCAGGCATCTTCAATATTGCTGTTCCAGAAGTCGACGCTTGATTTCTGTCGAGGAATTCTTGTCATGCATCCAAGAATTCTTCCTTTTATTTTTGGACATCAAATGGTGCTGTAATGTTCATGGATCAGAACTCATGTTCACTAAATCTGTGCAATAAATTTTAAAACAAACCTTAAGATAACTATCTGATAAGTGGGAAAAATAACAAGGCGAGGAGGGAGTAATTGGGATTTAAAGGTGAGATCAATACAAAAAGGAATGATACTTATTGTTTAGGTTCCTAAGCACCTGTATTTTGGGTCCATTTAGGTTTAAAAAATCATCCAGGTTGAAGTCTGCTTCCAAGCTTATGGGAGTCCCAACTGGTGCAAACAAAAACCCTTACTAGCAGTTTCCAAGAAACCAATGAATAAGTGGATATTAGGAAGATTATAGAAAGTATATATAATTATTTGCAGGTTTATACATATCAAGAACAACTAAAAAAGATTCTAGAGGTTGCAAATGTGAAACTAGCTCCTAGGATGACTCACTAGCTTCATCTTCAGGCTTTCCCAAATATGTGAAGGAGGCTTTCTATGCTTCCTTGAGAAAAGGTTTCCTTCCTTATGAATGATGATGTTTCCTTGATTCCATCCTTTCACCAAAATGGAAATTGTGCCCTCCCTTGAACAAAGTTTCCTGGTTTTGCACTAACTCCTTTTCCTGCACTTTCTACTTTTCCTTTCTTTTGTTAGTTTCCATCTTTTTCTAACTTATTGCTTTTACCCGTTTTTTTGGATAGTTTCTATTTGTCATCCTAGGCAAGTTGGCTTTCCTAATTTGCCCTCTTGAAATGGAAACTCATTCACACATGTCATTATTTTTCATATTAATTAAATATTTACACATAAATAATACAGATTTTAGAAATAAACTTAGTACATGCATACTTAGTATGAAATCATCAAAATTTCCTAGGTAATTTAATTAATTTAAATTTTTAACCCCTAGGTGCTTTACAAGGTCAACACTTTTAATGTCCTTCTAGGAAGGGACATTATAGGTGCTTTCTTTTGTGCTTCTAGTCGCACCTGCGGTTGTCCATACGATTCTTCTTGATCTGCTCCCGTTGCAACACCTCCTCTTTTTACGACAACAATATGTGGTTCCCTTGGTTCAACATAAATCTTCTGGATATTCTGATCGGGGTTCAGATTGGGATTCTGCAGTGAATTCATATTTCCCACATTCCTATCATGCCACTTCGCAATCAACTGTAGAAATTTTTCAACAGTATGATCAAAAGCTTTGCAATATGAACATGTCGTAGTAGGAATTGTGCAGTTATTGTTAAAATGTCCAGGCTGCCCACAATTATAACATATAATTTGGCCTCTTCTATGACCAAATCATCCTCCTTATCCTTGACCTCTAAAATTTCCACCCCCCCTAGGTTGAGGGTATTGCTGCTTTGAATATTGGTTCTGAGGGTATTAGTTCTGAGGATACTGAGCCTATGGATATTGAACCTGAGCCTGCTCAACCTGCATTTGTTCATCATTCTTCTTTAAATAGGTATTAACAGTTTTCTCCTGCAGCACCTGATATGCTCTATAGTATTTCTCATCATGGCCTACCAATCGATAAAACTTGTAATATAAACGGGCCGACACACTTACAATATTATTTAAGTACAAAAATTCTTCTAAGCGATGGACTCTAGTCTGGCATTTTCTACACCAAGGCACCCCTTACGTATTTATCGGGCTTGGTACTCCCGATGCGACATACTTCATATATGTTTGGCAGTTTTCTTTGTGGTGTCCCTTGTTCTGCATCTGGTACACTAGATTTCTTCTTGTACTTCCTTCTCTTTCTTAATATATTGTAGTTACAGTGTAAGGTTGGATAGTTACGATTGGATTTGCATCATTATTGCACCAGTTTCTCCGATAGGTGAGGATTCCAACTTTATAGCCAATTCCAGAGCCTCGGTCTGTGACAAAATATTCTGTTGCATCAAGGGAATCCAGATGTGCAGTAATGATGCTGCAATAAATCATTATTTGTGTTGAATGTCCGACATAGGGAAACTTACTTTGGTCATCAACGTCTTAAATCATTGGTCAAATTCCCAAATGGATACGTGGGTAATTTCTTAATTTATTTAATTTTTGTAATGCACTACGACTAAGATTTGGTATTTATGAATTCATCTATAAGTCCCGCTCAGATTTGATCTAATGTTTTATGTGGGATTCCTGTCAGAACCACAGAGAATTTCATGTACCAATCCAATGCAACACCCCTAAGGGTTGTGATCATTTGAGCCTTCTTGATGGCTTCATCTTCGACCCGTCGCACGGTCCACACAGCTTAACATAGAAACCAATGTTGCTCAGGGTCGTCTAACCCATTTCCATTAAATATCGACAACTTAATATCATTCCCAGCCATGAAATTTTGTTCTTGGCAATGATTGTCTAGTGGGAGTCCCTTGTCTGCTATTCCCATGAATACTATTAATTTGATTAACAAAACCATTGGGAGATGAGTTTCTAGATCTCACCTTTGGAGATGTACAAAGGGTGGTGGGTATGGCGTTCTCATAGTCTAGATATGGGGCTTCAACTTCTTCCTCGTGTTCAGGTATAGGTTTCTATTCCTCTTCCTTGTCGCAAGAACCTTCATAAAAGTGCGATTCCAATTCATATTCCTTTCCTCTGGTTGTATTACAACTTCCTCTTCCAGTTGCAGTCCTTCTCCTCTTTCCCTACCGAATGTTTCTACCACTTCTTAGATGTCCACCTTCTAGTTCAATATCACTATCACCAAGAAACATCTTAGCTTACTCTGCTCGATTTTCTCAAACTTATCTTGTGACATATCCTAGCTATGTCTTCATGCTCAAACCCTTATTCACCAGATTCCATTCTCAAGATCCCTTTCTCATATACAAGCATCTTGGTCCAAATCTCCAAATAACAACCTCTAGGTCATTGGAAATTTTTCTTTTCACCTCACTGTATGATTTTATGGTGCTGACTGCAATTTTTTTGATGTATTCTTACAAAATACAGTCAACCCAAAAATCAACCGCCCTATATATGGGTTTTCTAATACTTTTTAGCCGTTGAATCAATTGATGGATGCACTCTATTGGTTCTCCTCCTTGAAAGTTTCTCCATTGGGTTTCTAGCCTAAAAAACCACTCATACAATAAAACATGAAATTCACAAAAGCAAATCTCATGAATATTTGTATAGAGGTATCTTTCAAACCACTATGCTCGGCTCAACCAAGATCCTTCACTTTTTTCCCATGCAAACTCTAGTGACATAAAATCCACCCAATCTTGAATTTCTGGCTTTGTCGGGTGCCACAACATATCCCCACTAAAATGATTCATGCCCCCCTCAAGAGAACCATTTGTTGGATTTCACCTCCGGTTGACCTAGGTTCATATCCTTGGTTGTCAACAAAGACCTAGATATCGACTCGACATAGTAGGGTTTACTCGACAACACCTGCGACGCAGATGTAGTCTCACCCGAGATATCTTATGGGGAACTTCCAGAACAAGGTTTTTATAGTTATGTGGGTATTTCTACTCTTGCAATACCTTATCACAGGATTTGACCGAAGCAGAGGATTATACTTCTTATCCCTTGTCTATTCATTCAAGATAATAGTCTAATTACCAGTTGACACATATTGCAATAATCAACATAACAACCTTATCACAGATTCATTCAATAAGCAATGTGACACATACATATATGGGATTATTCATAAACAAATGTGGTGCAACATATTCATATTTACTTATTCACAACATTCATGCAATTGACATAAACACATTAATCAATGACATAATGAGACACAAATTAACATGGAAACCCATATGGGAAAAACCACAAAGGCCCCCTTCATCTAGCATGAGAAATATGTTAGCACCTTTTGTTTGCGCACTCAGCTTGTAGACTCTTCTCTAGGTATTCTTTACAAATCATACAAACTTCTCTCCTCTCATGCTCTCTGGGTTTTGGTCTAGGTACTTCTTCTCTTCTTCACTCCTTTGTCGATCCACACACAACCTGGATCGATCCTCCAGCTAAAACAACTCTTCTCTTCTCTTCTCTTCCTACACAGTAGCTTAACCAACCAACTAACTACTTAGCTAACAAAAGAATCGATACGTCGATCCTGCACATAGATTGGGTTCACCATTTTATAAGCTTCTACTTTTCCTAATCAACCAAATATTTTCTATTAGCCGATAGGATGTCATTTCTATTATCGTACATTTGGTTACAACTGAAAATAGGCACTATTGACCCAAAATACAATTATGATTTATTACCAAAAGCATGCTTTATTCTAACTAACTCCTTACCCAAAATCAACTGAGTTGTCCTTTTGAACTGCTTTTCTCTTCTTTTGTCACAGTTCCTTTCGTCACGGAAACTATCGTCGCCAATATTTAAATTGCAGTTGCTTCTATCGCATCTTCTCTTCCATCACAACTCTTCTTTTGTCGCAACTTCCTTTCTATCTTGCGACCAAAATATTTATCTTCCCAAACAGAATTCTAGATTAATTTTGCTTAGCTTTTTCTAGGGAAATAGACACGACAAAGAACATGAAACATTTTTAAATATATGCATGGGATCTAGTAAGTGGACACTCTTAAGATGCTCCTGATATGGGATCTCATAAAATATCGATTTCCTTTTCATCCCTTAGGGAATTTTCTCAACATAGGTATCGAAGAATTCATGATTGTCGAATAGAGGTTCCCCATTTGATTTGAACATCCATGCAATTTCCTTCTCCTTCTCTTTGTCATATGCCTTAAGCCAGTCCACCAATGTCATTGTTTCAAGCATTTGGGTTTTCTCTGGTTTACCATTGAAAACAAATGTTTCTTTTCTATAAGGGTGATTTTCGAGGATAAATACCTTAGAGCAGTCATACACTGGTTTTTGTAGGTCTTTGGACCACCTAGCCTTCATATAAGGTCCACAAATTTTACATCCATTATCACCTTTTATTACAAGACCTGCAATGCTATGGTATATAGAGAATTCTAGTGTTAAAGATCAAGATAGTTGCACCGAATTAAATATGACAAAAAATATTTCTGTGAATATAAACAAATCAAACATCATATTTACCTGAGCAAACTCCTAACCCTGGATAATCATGTGTGGTGTACACACATATTCCATACAACATGAAACTCCTCTTTGATGGGATGGATCTTGATACACCATATATCTGTATCCCTTCCCATAATTCCTTCAATTCATTAAGAAGTGGTTGTGGGTAAACATCCATATTCTTCACTTGTATTCTACCAGGGACTATAAGAGCCAACATAATATGTTCATTCTTCATGAAAAATCATGAGCAGTTATTGTTATCACTACAAGAAAAAAGGGCTACGGTTACGGTCATGCATGTGACATACCTTCAAAGATCGTCACCAAAGTCACTTGTGGTGATGAGTTATGAAAAAATGTCACTATTAGTGCTTTTGGTGACCGTTGTTTAAATCCCATCACCAATGTTTTATGGGTGACGATCTTGCCTATGACGGACCTTAAATAGTTGTCGCTGAAGTTACTTAACAGTGATGGGATATGAAAAATCGTCGATGTTAGTGATTTTGGTGACACTCTTTTAAATCCCATCACCAAACCCATTTGGCGATGGTCACTCCTGAGACGGACCTTAAACGGTTATCGCCAAAGTTGCTTATGGTGACGAGCTATGAAAACAATGTCTCCATAAGTACTTTTGGTGATAGTTGTTTAAGTCATGCCACCAAATCCCTTTTCATGATACCACTATTCATATCAGAGTTGAATAACATACATATTAAGAGATCGAGTTTTGTATAATATTTTATCATACCTTAGTCCACTCTCTAGCCAGTGGGAAATTGCTTCCATAGCTATCTCCTATACCCCACCTCAGCATTGCAGGGAGGGAGAGTTTGCTACTTAGCATGCCCAAAGGCCTTAGACTGAACCACATAGAATGTGACACTTTTAGTGATGTTTGTTAAAATTTTGATGCCAATTCTCTTTTTGGTGACACTTATGGTGAGTGTTGTTAAAATATCATTGGTAATTACCTTTTTGGAAACAATTTTGGTGATGATCCTCGAAGGGCCCTCAGTCCAATACTTGAAGGTGAAACATGTAGTCTCTGTTGATGAATCAAAGCAACTTCCTTTGATAATTACTTGAATATTTATGTATGGTGATTAACCCAATCAATCAAAATAGATATATGTAAGGTCTTGTGGATTAACATGAAGAATCAACTCTATTTCTTTTTGCATCTAGCTGTTAAGGTTCCCTTGTAGCCTTTTTTTTGTAAGCTCCATCAATAATTTATATTATATTACAAAAATAAGTAGTACATGCACAAGAGTAACAAGGAGTTCACCAGCCTGCCATGGCTACCTATAGACATGTGACTGCTAATATGTAAATATAGACATATAGCCCATGCATGGAGGTGCATCCTAATTTTCTCAATGTTCACCTTCCATGCAGGGGAACCAAATAATAACTGTGCAGGCTTATGCCCAAATACATTATCAGGATGAAACAATAAATAAAAAAAGATTCTTTGGGCTTGGAACTGAACAAAATAACAAGCATATAACTATACTAGACTACCTTGACTATTAACTACCATAAAAACCAAACCAAATTTCAAAGGAGAAATCACAAAAATTCCTCAGAATTACAGGAAGCTTTGACATCTTCAACTTTCTCTTCTAGGATGGGACATCCATAGTCTCGCGAGATGGAAGTCGTGTCCATAAAGTTTTTGACTAGAAGCACCTATGTTATTCTAAAAGAGGAAATGCCCATCCATCCACCATGCTCCACCTTCTTCCGCTTGCACCTGCTCATAGACACAATGTCTGTTTTGTCATGATCAGTAGTAAAGGGTTCTTTAGCCGCAAGATTGTTGTTATTCTCAATTGGTTTGGATACTGACGATGGAAGTCGAGGGAAGTAGGATTGGATGTCCAGAGATGGAGAAGGAGAAGGCTAAGACTCAGTGTCTATGCCACAACCTTGAAAATGCAAAAGAACCCGAGTGAGCAAGTTTTTACCCCCCTAGTAATTTCTACGATGGGTATGAGCCCGTTGGCCAACCATTTTCTATATTAACAATTATTCTTCCCAGTCATCCAATATGTTCCTCAGATGGGCTGAAACATAACTGTCATAGCCACTCTCAGGAAAATCTTTGTTGCCTTTGCATTTAGAGTTTCTCCTGCCTCTACTAGCATTCCCAGGAGTAGCATGACGTCATCTAGACATAGTTGCAACAAGAGAAAAAGAAATATACCCTGAAACTTGTGTTTAAAACCATTAAATATGCATAGGGTAGAGCCATAATTCCCATAGATCAATGAGAGGGAGCCACACAACACATTCAAATTTGAATAGAAACAAAGGAATATTTTCGATGGGTTGCATAACGGAAACACAATCCAAATGCCAACTCCAAAAAACAAAAAAACAAAAAAATTCCTTGCCAAATTCCTTGAAATAGACTAACAATGGAGTCATAGGAATGTTGTAGAGAAATATAATTGCCATCGTACTCACCCTTGATATATGAAGAGGAGCAATAACCATCCCATCATTGTGAAATGCATCGAATTAATGTCAGGGCATGTGAGTTTAAGGCAGAACTCATTGTTATCCTGTGAAATGGCACTTCTCCGTCTGAGTACTGACACTTAATGTGTCGGTACACAAAAGGAAAAAATGGATGGAAGTGGCCAAAACCCTATAGTTATGCATGGACCTTCATACATCATCATCTTTCGAGCTTTTCCTACTTTTTATAAGAATATTTAGGTGCATTCACGACTCTTGCCATTGAAACCCGCATTCCATTCACGGGTAGCTATGTATACAACTCGAAGATACATGATCATACTTTGTATTCATGGGATTCCCTTATAAAAGTTGCGAGTGAATCACGACTTGATAGTATCAATAGTCACAAGTTCCCTAATCCAAAATAAAAAAATAAAAAAAAGTTTAGTCAAGGACAGTTGGGCTTGTAATCATAACGTTCCCAACTTCCTCAACCATCTCAACCTGCGTAACTCCTCTCATCCCTCAGGTATAAATAGAGGGCAAGGGTTGAGGCTATGATATGATCAAACATAGAGCAAAGTTATGCGGGTGGATTGCCTTTGGAGATCTTGGAGCAGCAGAACTCAGTTCCTTGGCTAGCAGAGGAGGACTTGTATCAGATACTGGTTGTAATCTTTCATCACTTGTTTATCAATAAAGAGAGACTTTCTTCCAATTTAGTGCATCTGTACTCTTATATGTTATGATTTCTGAATTGTCTTGTTATCTTATTGCAAGAATAATATTTCATTAATATTTTATATAACATCTAAGATATTGCAGGAAGGTCTATCTCTTTGCAGGTGTGAAGATCCTTAGAAGTTGTTTGAGAATTTGGATTGAAGAAGAAATCTAGGATCAACCTTCATAAACAAGGTACACTTACTTTCTTCCTTATTTCTCTGTCAAATTCTCAAATAGTTGAATGTCTGCAAGTTTTAATTAGTATGTTGGTAACCCCAAACCCTAGGTTATAAGGTTGTAGTTACCTGAACAACAGAACTGGTGACTCCGCTGGGGAGTCCAACTTGTTTTGGGTCCATTCCTTTGGATTCCTTTCCAGTTTTGCTCTGTCTAATGTTGTAGGTGTTTTTCTTGTTGTTTATCTTCAGTTTTCAGTGCTTCATGCTCAGAGTCCTTTGGTCATTTATTTTTTGTTTTGAAAATTTTTGACTGTATTCATGTGTTGCGTATATATACAGTCGTGAGTGCTCTGTTGCACATGCGGGTTGTCTTAGTGACAGTCGTGTTGCTGGCAGCAACAGATCCCATTTTAGTACCTCTAAAATGGGAGCCCTTTAATCTTTAAATTGGATTTTGAAGTCATGATCCTCTTATGGGAATCCTACAACTGTAAGTAAAGTGTTTTGGACTTAATAAAATTTCCTTAAAAGCCTTGTTTTTTTGATTTTGTGGTTTTCAGAAGCACCTTTTTTTATATGTATTGTTTTTTGCGTTTTCACCTCCCGCATTCTGCAAAGGCATATTGCGAAAATCCTTTTTTGGAGGTTTACCTGAAATTGTTTTTCCCACTTCCGCTTTCCACTAAGGCAGATCGTAGGATTCTTGTTTTTCTTTCAATAAAAGTTGTGCTTACGGCTTCCTCTTTCTCCTAAGTGTTTGGGTACATAGGGTACTCCCAAAAGACCGAACACCTTGAGCAACCGCTTCACACAAATAGATCACAGATCAACACATTGATGTTTGTCACGTGGTTAAAACCCTCGAGAGGGAAATAGTCCACAGCCCTAGACAAATATCTACTTGGAGCAATTTATTATGCAAAAAAAATAAAGTTACATGAGCTTCTCATAATCGATTAACTAGCCAAGGACCCTCTATGCTCTTTAAATAGAGATCATAGACCAATCGGGTGTTAAGCCATGGATCAATGGTAGGTATGATCTAAGAGAAGTTGAACCATCAGATCACTCTATGTCTAGAACATATCGTGACCATCGGATTATAATATTTACAAATGCATACTAAATAAACACACTTTTACCTAACGGATATATTACACAAGTTGATCTTAACTAACTCCTAAGTATCTAAATATCCTAACATCTCCCCTTAAGAACAACTTGGGATAGGATTGAAGGATTTACAAAAGTGACACTATTAAGAGAAGGAAGGAGGAATTAGAGCCTATCCCCCCTTAAGAAGACATTACTGAACTCCTAACATAGATCGAAGTTTAGAAAACTTCGCTTCTATAAGAGACTTGGTGAAGATGTCTGCAACTTGATCATCTGTAGGGCAATACAACATTTCAAGAACATGATCATGAACAAGATTTCTGATGAAGTGCATGTGTATCTCAATGTGTTTGCTATGTTGATGTAGAACTGGATATTTGGCAAGCTTGATGGCACTTTGATTGTCGCACCAAAGTGGAGTAGGCTGCTACTGCTCGAATCCAAAATATGAAAGGATCTATTGAAGACATAAAGCTTCATGACTTGCATTAACTGCGGCTCGATATTCTGCTTCTCTTGAAGAAAGATCAAGAGCTTGTTGTTTCTTACAAGCCCAAGTGATAGGTCCAAATCCCAAACTGAAAACATAACCTGCAGTAGAATTTCGATCATCAGGATCGCTGGCCCAATCTGAATCAATGAAACCAACCAACAAAGGTTTCCCCCCTGTACTGTAATGAATCCCAAACTGAATTGTACCTTGAATATATCGAAGTATTCTTTTTGACTTTCATGAGGAGTTTGCATAACGGGCAACACGACCAACGGCAAAGGAAAGGTCAGGACGGGAATGAGTCAAGTATAAAAGACTACCAACAAGCTGACAATACAAGGTGGCATCTACTTCAGGGGAAGTACACGTGGTAGAAAGTTTGACTCCAAACTAGAAGGGAGAAGGGGTTGGTTTACAATATTCCATGTGGAAGCGACGAAGAAGATCACAAGCATACTTAGACTGGGAAAGAAATATTCCTTCTTTGGTTTGCAAGACTTAGAGACCAAGAAAATAATGCAAATGTCCTAAGTCTGACATTTCAAAATTTTGCTTAAGACTAGATTTCACATGGGTTATAATATTAGGGTCACTACCAGTAAGGATAAGATCATCAACATAAAGAAAAAGTATGATGAGATGGTTTCCTACTTTCTTGGTATAGACATTGAGGTCAGAATGGCATCTAGAAAAACCAGTGTCAAGGAGAAAGCTATCCATTTTGGCATACCAAGCTATAGGAGCTTGCTTAAGGCCATATAAGGATTTCTTAAGGAGATAAACAAGGCTAGAGTTATTCTGAACATATCTAGGAGGTTGTTCCATGGAAATTTCCTCCTATAAATCACCATGTAAGAAGGTAGAATTGACATCCATTTGATGGACTTCCCAGTTATGTAAGGCTACAAGGGAAAGAACAAGGCAGATGGAGTTCATTTTTTCTACAGGGGCAAAGGTTTCATTGTAGGCCATCCCTTCAACTTGGGAAAAACCATTGGCAACTAACCTTGCCTTAAGTCTTTCAACACTTCCATCTGACGCATACTTAGTTCTGTAGACCCATTTACATCTGACAAGTTTTCTTCCTTTTGGAAGAGGAACAAGATCCCAAGTATCGTTCGCCATTAAGGAACAATATTCTTCATCCATAGCTGCATCCCAATTTGGATTTCCTGAAGCTTCTGCAAAACTTTATGGATCATGATTCTCAAAAACTTGAGCCAGAAGAGAAGAGGCTCGCTGAAACTAAGAATGTGTTCGACGTTGATCTCTAGGATCACCGACAAGATCACTAGTTGCTTCACATGTTGAACGGACCCATCGAGGAGGCATTGGTGCTGGTACAATTGGAGGAACATGAGCAGGCGGAGGTGGATTTTCATCCTCACTGTCATCATCGGAAACTGGAGTTGGAAACTTGTCAAGGAAGTTGGAAGAAGAAGAAGAAGGCACAATTGCTGAATCAGGCTCATAGGCCAAAGATGGCACACCTGCCAAGTTAGGCTCACAGGCCAAGAGATTTTAATCAAATTTAACATTTCTTCTAATGATTATATCATGAAAATGTGGCTAGATAAGTCTATAACCTTTTACATCTTCTGAATATCCAACAAATATGCACTTTTCACTTTAGGGCTACAATGCTTTCCGTTTTTCATCCGGAATGTGAGCCCATGCTTCACAACCAAACACATGAAAGTGACTTACATCTGGTTTAATTTTACTCCATGCTTCTTCTGGTGTTATACCTTGTAAAACTTTAGTGGGTGTGCGATTAACTATGTAATTTGCACAATTTATGGCCTGAGCCCAATATTGAAGACTTAGTCCCTTAGATTGGATCATATAGTTAGCCATTTATTTTAAAGTGTGGTTCTTCCGTTCAACTACACCATTTTGTTGTGGTGTATATGGAACAGTGTGCTGTTGTTGGATTCCTTGTTCAGTGCAGAAAGTAGTGAAATTGTTGTTAACATATTCTCCTCCATTTTCAAATCTTAACTTAATAATTTGATGACCAGATTGTTTTTCAACAAGGGCCTTGTAGGCCAAGAACATGTTAAATAATTCACTGTTAAGTTTTAGGAAGTAAACCCAAGTGTGTCTGGAGTTATCATCAATGAAAGTTAAGAAATATTTGAAACCAGAAAAGGATGCAGATGGAAGAGGACCACACAAGTCACTATGCACAAGCTCCAAAGGAACTGAGGTGTGCCAAAAGGCACGTTTGTTAAAACTATCCTGATGATGTTTTTCGAGTACACAATCGGAACAAACACCATCCTTGCAAGATACCATCAGAAGACCAGTCACCATATTGTCTTTACATAGTTGTTGCAATGAGCGATAATTTAAGTGACCAAATTGCTCATGCCAAAGTTTGCTCAAGTTATCACTATCAGCAATAAAAATTGAAGGAAAAGGTGATGACCCAAAGTTGTTAAATTTGTACAACATGGTAATATCATCAACAGTTCCAGTAGCAAGGACATTTTGAGGATTTTTAAAATCCTTGATTACAACTTGGTGATGTGTAAATGTCACAGTTTTACCTTCACACGAATGAATAATTTGATAGACTGATAACAAATTGCAGGAAATTTTTGGAACACATAGTATATCACTGAAATGACCATTTTCTACTAGAACTATTCTAGATCCTACAACACTTAGAGATCTATCATCACCAACAAATATTTGTTTGGTGTTACATTCATGCATAGTAGAAAAGATGGCTTGATCCTTAGCCATATGATAAGATGCTCTAGAATCAATGAGCCATTCATTTGAAGTAGAAGAAGAAGATGCAGTGTAAGAGTAACCAGAAGCACAAAGTGCATGTCCATGAGAGGTAGATTCTAAAGACGAATCTAGGCTGATGTGGTGCTTCTTCATTGCTGCTTCCAAGGTTGCCATCTTCTTAAAACACTTAGATTCATCATGATTATCTTTCCCACAAAAATTGCAATGACGCTCAGTCTTCTTTCCTTTTTGCTTGGATCCTTTGTCATTTTTTAAAGAAGGAGCTGATTGAGAGGCTTTGGGACCCTTGTTGTTTGGCTTATTATTGCGAAAATTCTGTTTCTTGGGAGGCTTGGACTTTTCTTTCTTTTGGGACAATAAGACTTTCCTAGATGTATCTGCATTGTTAATTATTCCAAGATGAATGAGCTTATCTTGATCTCTAATTAAGGAATCACAAAAGGATTCAAGACTAGGCTCTTGATAATTAGTTGCAGTCAATGATTCTTTCATGGAGTAGAATGTAGATACAAAAATAGAATATGCAGGTCCAAGTTTGGAAAGAATATGATAAATACATTGTTTGTCTTCTTTCTTAATCTTGCATTCTGCACATAAGAGTCTAAGAGTTTTGTACTTAGATAAATAGTCTTGAATGCATGAAAAATCATTTGGATTCAAAGAAATCAACTCATTCTCAAGTTGAATACCCCGAATTTCATTGTGTTTACCAAACATAGATTCCAACTTTTCCCAAGCTAAATCAGGTTCATCAATTCCAGATATGTGGAATCGCAAATCAGTAGAGATTGACATCCCAATCAATCCACAAGCTTCATCACATCTATTTGCCCATTTAATTTTTTTATCATCATCAGTGGATTCTGTTTCTTTCCCCGAGGTTATCTTGAAAAGTCCCTTACTTCGCAGAACATCCTCCATACGAGATTTCCATGAGAAATAGTTAGAACTTGTAAGTATAATATCACAAGTGGAGGCCATACTATTATATAATGTCTGAAAGAATAGAAACTAACTATCTGGATGCAAAGATCTCAAAAAAATATGCAGTTTAAAAAAAAACGGCATTGAAAACGGATTCTAGATGATGAAGTTATGCTTGATCAAAGAAAATGTTGAAGATGTCCCCAATAGTGACGTGGCAGATATTACTTTGACTAACTAAAAAAAAGAACCCCCCTCTTTCCAAGATCAACCTTTGACAATCACTTTACAATAAAGTTGCTTTAAAGTGAATAACTTTTTGTAGAATAAGTGATGTTCACTTTTACAATAATGTTAATTTTAAATAGTGCGGCAAGAAATTAAAGGACTTAAGTGACTCACTTTTTATTTTATTTTATTTATGTGAGATGCACTTTTACAATAAAGGAACTTGAAAATATAAATTGCATGCACTAAAAGGTACCTTAATAAGATTTGAACTCAAGACCTATTAAGGAATAAAGCAACTTTCGACCAAGTGAGCTAAGTTTAAAAGGTATGTAAAAGAATGGAAAGAGGAAAGTGGTTTTTTTTTCTTTCTTTCTCTTCTCTCTCATTCTCCGTGCTTTCCTTCTTCTTCTGCAAATCACAAAAAAAATGAAAAACAAAAAACAAAAAAAACTTTTTTCTACACAATGGGGTTAGATCTTGGTTAGCTTACCTAGAAAGTCTATGTTTCCAAGTTTTTTCGCTGTTTTTGATTTGCCGTGATCGCACAAGGTGCACGACAAAGAGTATACGTAGCCGAGAAGATAAGAAAAAAAAACTTTCCCTTAATGTTTCTGATTCGCCGCCATCACGCAAGGTGCATGGCAAAGAGCATACGTAGCTAAGGAAGGCAATAGTCCAAGACTAAAATAGTAAAGATCTAATAATAAAACTGATAAAATACGAGAGATTTAAAAAAAAAAAAACAAATCCATCACTGTAACATTATACCTTCAGATTTGCGGAAATGGGTGTTTCTGGAACAAACGGAAACGGTTTTCAGTGAAACAATAACTATTTCCCAATGGAAATGGTGCTTCGGACACAATGGAATAGCTTCCATAGGCCGCAAATGCACAGAAAATCTAGAACTAGAAACCCTTTCAAAGTTTCAGCAACACCGGTTCCAGATCTTGATCAAAACTGAAAGCGGCTCTTCATAAACGCTCTGATACCGTGTTCAGGTACACAGGGTACTCCCAAAAAACCGAACACTTTGAGCAACTGCTTCACACAGATAGATCACAGATCAACACATCGATGTTTGTCACGCGGTTAAAACCCTCGAGACGGAAACAGTCCACAACCCCAGCCAAATAGCTACTTGGAGCAATTTATTATGCAAAAGAAAGAAAGTTACATGAGCTTCTCATAATCGATCAACTAGCCAAGGACCCTCTATGCTCTTTAAATAGAGATCATAGACCAATCAGGTGTTAAACCATGGGTCAATGGTAGGTATGATCTAAAAGAAGTTGAACCGTCAGATCACTCTATGTCTAGAACATATCGTGACCGTCGGATTAGAATATTTACAAATGCATACTAATGCATACTAATGAAACACACTTTTACCTAACGAATATATTACACAAGTTGATCTTAACTAACTCCTAAGTGTCTAAATATCCTAACACTAAGGTGGATTGTGGAAGGCAAAAATCCTATGTTCGTAATAAAACTTTTATTTTTCATTTCTGACTTCCGCTTTCCGCTGAGGGTTGCAGAAGGCGGAAAAGTCAATTTTTGCACTTTTTCGTTTTCTCATTTTTCTGCTTTCCGCTTTTCGCCTATTCAAAATGTGAAATGCATAACTTTAATAATTTTTCTTTGTCAATAATTTTCTTTCCGACTTCTGCTTTCCGAAGGTGGAATGCGAAAGGCAGAAACTACAAAAATCAAAGTTTTCGTACTTTTTTCACTCCCGCATTTCAGTTTATTGCCTCCATCTTAGCCGTTCGTTTATGCTATATCTACGGTCTAGATCTATTTTTTCGTTGAGTTTTGGGCTATTTAGTCTGTTTGAATGTACAAAGTTTTTATTATTTTACTTGTGTTTTTTACTACACTTAGATATTTTTACTGCGGATTTCTCTTGCTTGAGCTCACGGATTTTCTGGTTTTCAAATCTTTCTAGCGGTAAGTATTTTTCCTTCGACCGTTTTTATTGTTACTTTTAAAATGTAGTAAATTTTTTACCATGGTTTCCAAATTCCAATAAGAAATGGCATCCACCACATCCAAAAGTACCAGGTTGAAATCTACTCTGCAGGAGCAGAAGAGAAAAGACCCCAATGCTGGAGTATTCACTGATACTAGTGGGCATGTTTCAGAAACCCTCCATTTGGACTAGTTGAGGATTTATACCATTTTTTACAATGATGATTTCTTGACAATTCCCCATGACCAGCCCGCATATGCAAGGACTCGGAGTTACCAGCTCCACCACATTGATTTACGACCTCCTTTCATGCCCTACACAGACCCAATTAAGTGGGTGTTGGATAATGCAAACCCTAGCAAGTGCACCTTCAACGACGATGTTCATACCCATGTGGCCTCCTTCCATCCTGACGTTTTTACTAGAGCTTATGTCCTTGGACCTCCCAGACAACTTTCGAGCTCCAAATTTTTTGAAGAATCATTTTCCCGATTCAACTATGAGGAGGTAGTAAAGTCTTGGATGGAAAATCCAATTGAGTATGTTCCTAGACCAAGCAATTCCTATCTTGTTTCCTGGTTTTGGGAGCCTTTCTCATTGCTTGCAACCATGTTCTTCCATTTGTATGGGTTGGAAAATTGTTCCTTCTTCAAATATGAATGGGTTCTGGTAGCCCATCATATTTTGCTTACAGGTGAGCCCTTCAATTGGGCACATATTCTATCTATGAATTTGAAGGAGGAGATTGAAAAGTATCAGAAGACCTCGACCACTAGGAAGCCAAATTTTTACATGTCAGGGTATGTAATGGATGTCTTCTGCTCGACCTCTGATTCTCTCGCCCTAGGTTGGAATTGGAATAAAAATTCCTCGCCAGTACACATTTATTGTTCTGATATGTGGGAGGAAAATTTTGTCCCTTGAGTCTACGATATTTGCGACATGTTTCTTGGGTTGATGTATCATAAAATTTTCAAGGCTGACGCTCTGACATTTTCTGAGAGATCCAGAGCATTAATTGCATTACATGGTGATTGGTATGTTGGAGAGTATTTATCCTACATCAGAATTTGGGGCAACATCACAATTCATTTGCTACCAAGGATAGTTCCAGACCGCATGGTATTACAAGAAGTTTCCTTTCAGATTGTCATTGATGGTGTTTTTCCCAAATTGGCATGCCATAAAAGAAAGGCTTGGCCTAAATTTCCATTGAATTTAGATTCATTTGTTCTGCACACTTCCACCCATGCAACTGTGATGGGTAAAAAGATTACCAATATGAACCTAGGGGAAGCCCCCAGAAGAATGCATGACCCTAAAGTGTATCTGGCTAGTCTCTTTGTACATGAACTGTTAGGAATTATGATCCAAAATGTTATGATTAGAAGTTTAGTTTAATAAATGTAAAAGGGAATCTACACACTCACATGATTATGTGAGGTGTCCCTTAGTTAGTTTCAGTAACAGTAAATTAGTTGTTACTCTTTCGATATTTAAATCTATCGAGTTTTCCATGTGAGGTAATCTTTCGGGATTTAGCCCTCACATCTCTGTGATGTAATTATTTTCCTTCTTCTTTAATAAAATTATGTGTTTGAGGACACTTTTTCAAAGTGGTATCAGAGCATGCGGTTGAAGCTTAGTCTGGTTGGAACCTGGTTGGAAGGTGCTAAAGGTTGTTTGAAGAAGGTCATTTTCAAGGTTTTGGAATAGCGAAATTTTGACCTTAAGTTAATGCTTCCTATTATTTTGGGCTAAAAAAAAAAGAATCTGTGCTGAAAAGATTAATGCTTCCTATTATTTTGGGCTAAAAAAGAATCTCTGCAGAAAATATTTTTTATAGACTCAGTTTTTTTATTATTTTACTTGGAGAGAGTAAAATATTATTATTTTTTTTAAGGCAAGGTTATTTAAAATTTTTGTGGAAGAGAATTTAAAAAAAAAGGAAGACACGTATAAGTTCTTATTAAAAAAACAAAAAAAATCATTCTTATTGTGCTCACTCACCGAGAGAGATAGCATAGCTGGTGTTGGGATAGAGATGTCTGAATCAGCATAGAAGAAGAGAGAAAACCAGCATTGAAAAGAACCAACAAAACCAACATTGAAGAGAGAAAACCAGCAAGCATTGAAGAGAGAAAACCAGCAGGCATTGAAGAGAGAAAACCAGTGTTGAAGAGAGAAAACCAGCAGGCATTGAAGAGAGAAAACCAGCAGGCATTGAAGAGAGAAAATCAGCGTTGAAGAGAGAAAACTAGCAGGCATTGAAGAGAGAAAACCAACGTTGAAAAGAACCAGCAAAACTCCAGCGTAGAGATAGAAGAGTTTACAATTTGTATAATTTTTTCACTTTTCATTTAATTCAAGATTTATGTAATATTTTGAAAAGTGAATAAGTTGTTTTGGAGAGATAAGGTAATTTATTATTCATTTTTATTTTTGGATATTTTTTATATTAAGAAGAAAAAGGTGGAGAAATAAAACTAAAAAAAAAAGGTTATTTTTGGAGTTGATTGGACTGGATCTTGTGACCTCCCACTCAACAATCTTGTATCTCTCCAATTCACCTATAAAGATTTGTTATTTTTTGGAGTGATAAGGTGTAATTTTTTATTGGGCATTGGAGTAATAAGGAGCATTGTTGGTGCATAAGGAGTACTTGTATTTTCACTCAAGGTTTGATTAGAGCAAAGTGAAGCTCTATCAAATTCTTTTCTTGAGGCTATAAGTGGGTCAAGGCCAAGCCCCTTTAGCTCTCTTTTGCATGGTGTGGTGTTTCTTGCAATATTTATTTCATGGTGACTCTTGTTGATGCCTAATTTTGATTTCATGTTGGTAATGGTATTTTTGCATAAAATATTCTATTGGTGATATAAGGTGATTGTTTATTTTGGTGACATAAGGTGTTTTCTTTTTTAATTCTTGGAGCTATAAGGTTTGCATAATATACATCTTCTGGAGTTATAAGGTGTTTATTTTTTTACAATGTCTAAAGTTATAAGTCTTTTTAATGAATCTGACAAGTTGGAAGGATCGAAAAATTATAAAGTTTGGAGTCGTCATATTCAAAGCACTCTTATTTAGAATGAATTGTGGAAGGGTGTCTGTAATGCTCAGCCTACCAAACCGACTAATCATGATCAGCATGCAAAGTGGGAACTAAAAGATGAAAAGGACTTAGCATTGATTCACAGTACTGTTTCTGATGATATTTATGTGCATATTGAAAATAGTTCTGATGCGTGGTCAGCTTGGAATACATTGAAAGATTTATTTGATTCTCAGAGTGAAGCTATGAAAATCGATCTTCAATTGAAGTTGTTTCAACAAAATTTTTCTTCAGGAGGTGATGTCATGGAGTACATTTCTAGATTGAAAAATATCAAACAAGAAATTTCAAGAGCTGGTTTTGATAAAATTGAGAACAACTTGATGGTGACTATTTTGATCACAGGATTTCCTGAGACATATAAGCTTTTTTCGGAAACTTTACAGATTACAAATAAATTGGATAACATTTATTTTGATGAACTAAGTGAATTACTTGCCACACATGACAAAACTTTTGGTAAAACAAAGCAAGCAGGAGAAGATGTTCTGATTGCAAGTACTAGAAAATAGTCTTCAGGTAATCATAAAAAAGGCAATGATCAGAAAGCTTTTCAAAATTCAAATAGAAGTCGTGGTCAGGGTTTTGGAAGAGGAAGAGGTCACGGAAGAGGAAGAGGAAGAAATCAAGGTAGAGGTTCTAAAGAATCAGAAAGTACACAATCACAGTTTTCTAGAAGAGGAAGAGCTTCAGAAAACCAACAGTCTCTGGAAGAGGAAGAGGTACTAAACAGGTCACATGTTTTTGTTGTAATAGAGTTGGACATTATGCTTCAGACTATAGAGTTTCATTTGAAAAAATTCTAAAATAAAGAGAATCTAAAGAATCTTCATCAGTGGCACATTATGCTCATGCAGACGATAGTGAAAATTGTGAATATGTTTTTACAACACTTGGACAATCAGAATCAATGGATTTTGTTCAAGTTCATCGGTTGGAATTAGCGAATTTTGTTCAGTCTTCTTATTGTTTCAAAAATGATTTTGAAGATGCTTGTATTATGGATATAGGGGCTACTCAGCATATGACATACAGGAATGATTTCTTTTGGAGTTATGAAGATTGTCATTTAAATTCAATTTTTCTTGCAGATGATTATATTCACTTACCACAGGGAAAAGGAACAGTTAAGGTTGACTTGCCTGGAATTGTAGAAATATTGATTTCTAATGTTTGGTATGTGCCTACATTTAAGAAAAAATTGTTGTCTTTAGTTGTCATTCGCCAATTAGGACATCAAATTGTAATGGAAGATGGTATCCTTTTTGTTAATTCAAAAAAGGATGCATACAAAACAGTTATGACAGGTTATGAAGACAGAAAGCTTCTTAGGATGAAGGGAACAGTCATTCCTAGATCAAAGGAACATTTGAAGGAATTTGCAGGTTTAGTTAAAACTAATGTTTCACCTATCCGATTGTGGCACATTCGTTTTGGGCACTTGAATGTTGATAGTCTTGTACAACTTCAACAACAAGGAATGGTAAAGGGGTTGCCTACTTTTCGGAAGGAAAATGCAAAGTGTGAAGCTTGCATTTATGGCAAACAGAGAAGGATAGATTTTTCAAAAAGCACTTGGAGAGAAACAAGGAGATTATAGCTTGTTCATAGTGATGTTTGTGGTCCTTTGGAAACTTCACTTGGTGGTTGTAAATATTTTTTGTTGTTTATTGATGATTTTAGCAGGATGGTTTGGGTGTATTTTTTGAAGGAAAAATAAGAAGTGTTTGAAAAGTTTCAGTCATTTCAAAATTTGGTTGAAACAACGACAAAGGAAAAGATTGCTACTTTGAGAACTAATAACGGTGGTGAGTTTACATCAAATCATTTTTTGACTTATTGTCAGGAAAAAGGGATTAAAAGACAATTGACCAATTTTTATACTCCACAGCAAAATGGAGTGTCAAAAAGGATGAATCAGACTTTATTGGGCATGGCTAGAGCAATGTTATTTTTCAAAGGGTTGAGTTCATGTTATTGGGCTGAAGCAGTTCATACAATAGTTTATTTGAGGAATCGATCTCCTTCGCCATCCCTTGATGGAATAAATCCTTTTGAGGCTTGGTATGGATTCAAACCTATGGTCAAACATTTGAGAGTTTTTGGTTCAGTTTGTTATGCACTTGTCCCAAAAGAAAAGCGAAAGAAGTTAGAGTCTAGAAGTGTTAAGTGCATGTTGATTGGTTATTCTGATGAGAAAAAGGGGTATAGGCTTCTGTCAGATGGAAAGTTTATTGTCAGCAGGGATGTGATTTTTGATGAAACAGAAAGTTTTAGTGTAGAGGAGGTTGAAAAACAACTTAGTCTCTTAGAGGAAAAAGTAACTAAGGAACAATTAAGGATGCAACACTTAAACAAGACAAGGAATGAACTATGGTTTGATCTCACTTCAGAAGTACAGGATGATGAACAGGTTGAAGACGCCTTGAAACAGGTTGAAGATACTTTGAATTCTTCACAAGTTAACTTGGATGATTCAAATCAGGTTAACATTGAAAAGAAGAAACCAAAATGGGCAACTAGGTTACTTCAGGATGTTAAGTCTGATGAAAAAGGCAAAACAGGTACAAGGAGTTCTAATATGGGTTCAAAAAATTTTGCTCCTTAAATTGTTGAACCAGCTACTTTTAATGAAGCAGTTGAGTACGATGAATGGAAAATGGCCATGCAAAGTGAGTATGATGCAGTAATGAAGAATCAGACTTGGAGAATTGTTGATTGTCCACATGATGTTAAACCTATTGGTTGTAAGTGGGTTTACATAATTAAGTACAAAGCAAATGGAGATATTGATAAATATAAGGCAATATTGGTGGCAAAGGGTTTTTCTCAGAAAGAAGGGATTGATTATGAAGAAACTTTTGCTCCAACAACGAAATGGAATACTATCAGGATTGTGCTAGCTTTAATTGCACAAAATGGATGGAAAGTGCATCAAATGGATGTAAAAAGTGCATTTATAAACGGTGATTTGCAAGAGGATGTTTATATGACTCAACCTCCTAGTTTTGAGGTTCTAGGGAAAGAAAATCAAGTTTGTAAATTGGTTAAGGCATTGTATGGATTGAAACAGGCTCCCATAGCTTGGTATGCAAAAATGGATGCCTACCTACAGAAAGTTGGTTTTCTTCGTAGTGAGTCAGATGATACTTTGTATGTTTGAATCTAGGAAAACAACTTAGTCATCTTGGTTATGTAGGTTTATGATTTGCTCATAACAGGTAACAATAATGATCATATATTTCAGGTTAAGAAAGAACTTCAAACAGGTTTTGAAATGACAGACTTGGGATTACTTCATTACTATCTTGGAGTTGAAGTAAAGCAGCAGGAAGGAAGTATATTTATTTCTCAAGCTAAGTACATTTCTGGATTATTGAAGAAGTTTGGAATGGAGGAATGTAAACCAGCGATTACTCCCATGGAGCAAAATTTAAAACTTTCTAAGTTTGAAGGGGGGGAACTTGTAAATTGTATTGGATATAGAAAGTTAATTGGATGTTTCATTTACTTCATGAATACTTGTCCTGATCTATCTTATGCAGTCAGCATACTTTCCAGATATATGCAGGAACCTAGAGAAATTCATTGGAATGCAGCAAAAAGGGTGTTAAGGTATCTTCAAGGAACAAAGGATTTTGGACTTGAGTTTAAAAGAAAAAAAAATTTCAAGCTTGTTGGCTATTCAGATGTGGATTTTTCCAGAGATGTTGATGACAGGGCATCTACTTCAGGTTACTTAATGAATATGGGATCAGCTGCAGTGGCATGGAGTTGTAAAAAGTAGGATACAATTGCAAATTCTACAGTAGAAGCAGAATATATTTTAGCTTGGGAAGTCGCTTGTGAGATAGTTTGGTTAAGAAGGATTTTGCAAGACCTCAAAGTTGATAAGAAAGAAGCAACTTCATTATTTATTGATAATCAGTCAGCAATCAAGTTAGCCAAAAATCCTGTTTTTCATTGAAAAACTAAGCATGTGGATACTAAGTATCATTACATTCGGGCTCTCGTCGTCAAACAAATCATCAAGCCAAAAGTATTGTCCATTAGAAGATCAAACTGCAGATATTTTTACAAAATCTCTTGGAAGGGTCAAATTTGATAAGTTTAGAAATGAACTTGGTATTTGTTCAAAAGAATTTTTGGATCAAAGGGGGGATTGTTAGGAATTATGATCCAAAATGTTATGATTAGAAGTTTAGTTTAATAAATGTAAAAGGGAATCTACACACTCACGTGATTATGTGAGGTGTCCCTTAGTTAGTTTCAGTAACGGTAAATTAGTTGTTACTGTTTGGATATTTAAATCCATCGAGTTTTCCATGTGAGGTAATCTTTCGGGATTTAGCCCTCACATCTCTGTGATGTAATTATTTTCCTTCTTCTTTAATAAAATTATGTGTCTGAGGACACTTTGTCATGAACATGCTAAGTTTTAGTATGCTCTCAAGGATCAACCTGATGATTCCATTTACAAAGTGACTATCAATTTTCAAGAAGCATTGAACAAGATTATTGATCCAGATGTGAAGGCTCATGTATTCAAGTATCAAAAGGACCTGAAGGATTCCACCCTACACTTTAGAAAAAGTAAAACTAGCCATAGAGGAGAACCTTTAGAGGAAAAACATGGAGAAGGAAGAAAAAGATCAAGCATCAAGTTCTTCTATTGCCCTTGCCACTCAGTCAAAGGATAAAGGTAAGGATGTTATGGAGACCCTTGCGAGAACCCAACTTTCATAGATGTTGGAGACCCTGCATCAAGGGGAAGAATTCAAGAGAAATCTCGAAAATACCAGTTCTTAGCTGTAAACACGGATAGAAGAGGCTGAACCTCGGCCCAAGAAGCATAAAATTCAGCTTGTTATTCAAACTTTATGCCACTTGTACTTCCCCTGAAGTAGATGCCACCTTGTATCATCAGCTTTGGTAGTCTTTTATACTTGACTCATTCCTGTCCTGACCTTTCCTTTGCCGTTGGTTGTGTTGCCCGTTATATGCAAACTCCTCATGAAAGTCATTGGAAAGCAACAAAAAGAATACTTCGATATATTCGAGGTACAATTCAATTTGGGATTCATTACAGTATAGGGGGAAACCTTTGTTGGTTGGTTTCGCTGATTCATATTGGGCCGACGATCTCGATGATCGAAATTCTATTGCAGGTTATGTTTTCAATTTGGGATCTGGACCTGTCACTTGGGCTTGTAAGAAACAACAAGCTCTTGCTCTTTATTTAGTAGAAGCAGAATATCAAGCCGTAGTTAATTCCAATCAGGAAGCTTTATGGCTTCGACAAATCCTTTCAGAGTTTGGATTCGAGCAGCAGTAGCCTACTCCATTTTGGTGCGACAATTAAAGTGCCATCAAGGTTGCCAAAGATCTAGTTCTACATCAGTGCAACAAACACATTGAGCTACAGATGCACTTCATCAGAAATCTTGTTCATGATCGTGTTATTGAAGAGTTCTATTTCCCTACAGATGATCAAGTTGCAGACATATTCAAAAAGTGTCTTAAAGAAGCGAAGTTTTCTAAACTTCGGTCTATGTTAGGAGTTCAGGAATGTGTCCTTAGGGATAAGCTCTAATGCCTCCTTCCCTTCTCCTAATAGTGTCACTTTTGTAAATCCTTCAATCCTATCCCAAGTTGTTCTTAAGGGGGGATGTTAGGATATTTAGACACTTAGGAGTTAGTTAAGATCAACTTGTGTAATATATCCGTTAGGTAAAAGTGTGTTTCTTTAGTATGCATGAGTATGCATTTGTAAATATTCTAATCCGATGGTCACGATATGTTTTAGACATAGAGTGATCCGACGGTTCAACTTCTCTTAGATCATACCTACTGTTAGCACTCAGAATGTACCCAGGTTGTAAAAGGTACACCCTGAGGTAACAACAAAACCACTTTAGGAGGAAATTGGTATTTTCTTCCAAAGAGGGATCTCTCAATACAAATCTTACAAGACTAGATGGTAAACAATATTTAAAGATTTATTTGTTCGGTTGAAACAATCACATATCCATTGGGAACGGAGTCATATACATATAAAATATCACAAAGATGTATACACAAGACTTATCAAAGGCAATATAATCACATAATTGCAGTCATTCCATTTATCAGGGTGAAATAGAAAGGACGAGGGAACAACCCATCAATACAGAGCGTCTAAGACGAATTCCATATCAACTTTAGTAGAAAGAATCATATAATACATGAAACGATGAATAGAGCATAAGCATATGAATTCTAATCATCAAACACTATGTTCCAGATATGAAGAAAAAAACAGAATGGAGTGTTACACAGGGGAAAATACAATCACATAAAGAAAGAAAGCACGGACTGCAACATCAATGATACATGAATCTTTGAAAAAACTCTCATGCATTCATTTTTGGTATCAAAAAATAAGACAGATATGTTCTCCACAAATCACTTCATTCGATGGGTTCCAACCCCCATCTCATAAAAAGATACAAATATATAGATAAAACAATAAGTCTGCTCCCAGCAGATCAATAACAGAATGATCGACGTAAATTAGAGTTTGTAACTGAATTCCTACACCACTAGGAAGTTGTTACACTCCATTCCTAATAGATCACAAAGTATTAATCAACTGAATAACAAACTTCCGGCCAACAGCTCCATGTCCTTTTCCCAACATCTCCATGTCCCGACAGCCCCACGTCTTTGCCCCGTCAGCTCCATGTCTTTGCCCCATCAGCTCCACGTCTTTGCCCCATCAGCTCTTTAGCACCTGACACCTATTCCTAGGGGGGAAGAATATACTTTGTTTTCCCAAACTGCTCTACAGCTTTCCACTGCTCCGAACTCAGGGTGTCACACTCCATCATCTCCCAAATAGCTACCTCGAGCTCCATATATGCTTCATAAGATTTCCTGGGCAATCTGGCTCTGATAACGGCAAACTTCTGCAGGACTTCGAAATCTTCTGTTAACATGTCTACAATGGTTTTCCCTGTCAGGTTCTTCGCCAAGCTATCAAATTTCGAGTGGTCCATTCAAGCCCATACAAGTAGGTGATGATAATGTTCAGGCGGGAGCATCTTACCTTCTTCGTTCCAGAAGGACGACAGTCCATATTCGAACAACTCTTTAAACTCTTGTTTGAACTTAGTGACCTGCACAAGCAGTTCTTCTGACTTCTCTTGGACAATCTTCATTAAATGGTGTTTATGGATGATCTTCTTCGCCGATAGCACTATTAATATTCTGTCCTTTATGCCCATGTCGTGCAGCTTTTGGTATGTCAGTGAATTCAGAAAATTTAATGTATTCTGAGCTGTAGTGAGGGGTCTTCTTGCCATGTGTTCATCCACCAGTTTCAATCTTTGTTGGGCCAACTCTGTCAGTCCACTCAAATCATCAATAAAACACAAGTAATGTCGGAACTTGGTAATCTCTATAGTTAGGGTATCCCAGATAATATGTTTCGCCCCCTGAAGAGGGCCCTTCCCAATGCATTTTTCTTTTAGCTCATTGAGCTTTTTCTGTAATTGATTCCTGTCATGCAAGATCTGTTTTCTGTTTTCACTTATCTTGGTTAATTCAGCCTTTACTTTTTCATTCTTGGCTTTCAACTCCTTAATAACTTCCTCCTTCAAACTCACTTGGGACATAGACACCAACAGGTCATCTGCAGAAAAATCAGCTAATGGCTTCTAGATGTTTACAATAGATAAGTCATCACCGGTAGGGGTTTGGCTCATTAGCTCTTCCATAATCTCCTTTTCCTCGGTCTGATCTTTCTTCATCATGGAGATTTGGGATAGCAGCTCCTCCCTCTCGGCCTCCACTTATCCTTTTCCTCTTGCAGCTCTCCAGCTTTTCCTTTGTATTCCATCATCTCCTGCTGGATTTTATCTTTCTCCTCCTAGAGAGCTAGCAATTCAGCTGATTGGACATGCTCTGAGCCTGGTATCTTCAACTTCTTCTTCAAAACCTGGAGCGCGTTATCTTTCTCTTCTAGCAACTTTTTGACAGCCTGGGTATTGTCTGAGCTAGCAAGGTTTGCTTGCAGTTTTCTGACCTGAATAAAATTTGCCTTGTTTTCCACTTTCTCATGCTTTAACTGGACTTCCAATTTGTCTACCAACACCTGTAATTTGTTTATCCTTACCATGGCTTGCAGTAAATCTGAGTAGATGATGTCGCTGGTCTGTTTATGCAGCTGGATCTTGTCTAGGGTGTTGATTTTGTCCAGCCTGACTTCTATCTCAGACATCCTCTTGTCATTCACTATGGCCATCTTAAAAGTATTTTTCTCAGCATCTCTAGCTGAAACTAGAGATTTTTTTGAACTGTACAAGTTTCTTACCCTCGGGAGCAGACTTCTCGTTTCCTCTAGGGACTGCTTCCTCTTTTCCATGTAGCTCGCCTTGAGCTCTTCTCTTGAATTAAATAAGGGGTTGGGTTCTAGACTGTCTACACCACATTCTAAACCTTTAAAGGAGAATTGATTGACTTGCACGGTATTCACGGGGACTAAGGAAGCTTTTTTGAAAACATCAGACACTTCTTCATCTACAGTCTCACCTTCTCCGAGCAGCGTTGCCTTTTTATGGGACGCCTCTTCGTCCACTTCCATATTATCTGCATCGGACAAACTCCTCTTAACCGCAACACTAACACCCTCTGTGATTTGGATTGTTGTACCAGGTGCAGGATGTGTCTCTTCATCGGAGTTTGACTCGTCAGCAAACTGCAGTAAATTAGCCATTTCAGCTAACCCCTCAACAGCTTGATGTTCAAATGGCTTATTCCTGTTAGCTTGTTTTCTCAATGAGATTACTTGCTGGGGGTCATAATTCACATTTGGTTCTTTCATAAAATCCATATCTTCCAGCAACTTTTCTACAAAAACCAAGGCACCCTTGCTTTTAAAAATGAAGGTGCCAACCTTAAACGGAAACTTGATGTTCGAAGACTTCTTGAAAGCACAAAAATGTTCCTCCTCTGACAACAATCTCTGTCGCATGAATTCCAATGCGAAGATTCTCGGGTTCAAGAAGGAAGGTAGCCTATAAGGCTGCCCAGTGAAGCCATATATTCTCAACACGGTATAATCCCTGTACAAAAACCAGTCTCCAACCCGATCCTCTGGTGAAGACTGCATTAAGCTCCTCATTTCATCTAGGACACGGGGTAATTCTTCATTGAACAGCATTTTGTACATCTCAGACATGATCGAATTGGAAAATTCGAACATGCTGATTTGTTTTGGTAGATCAGAAGAGCACAGAGTACTCAGAAACTTCAATTCAGAGATATTGGAACATACTAGCATATTAAGCAGATAAGTCTGGAACCTGAAAAACCGGACCTTGGGGAACTCGCTTATCTGAAGATGAATTGCTTCAGCCAGCTATTCGTCTAAATAAAAAACTGGGGTTGACTGAGACTCAGAAACAGGGGAAATCATTCTCAACAAAAACCCGAGAACGACCTCGCCCACACGGTAATCCTCATCTAGGCCTAGTACTTGACATACCAAGGAAATGACCAATTGAACTTCACTCTTGAAAATATGCACAGGTTAGGGCATGAGTACACCATCTAAAGACTGACCATCCTTTAAAACACTCGACAGGAATTTACAGCGGGTTTCGGCTTCGCACTTCTTGTACAATTCGACTAGGATTGACTCATTTATCACTTTGCGACTATTTGGGTAATTTTCCGGCAAACTAAGGATTTCTCGAATGACCGCAGCATCGACTCTACACAATACTTTGGACGTAGACAGACTGACAATAATTCTTTGAGACGGAGAATAATTCACAGCACACCACTCTGCGAACTCTGGGAAATGGAGGGTTTGTTCAATGGCGAAATAGTACAAGAAGGACTTGCACACATTCAACACATCGTTCATTCGCGAATGGTAATGCCATAATCTCTCTTTGCTAACAGACACGCTTTCCACAGAGAGGAAGGGGTCGCATACATTCCTATCCCTATCAACTAAGAACTCTTCTCTCTCTCGTCTATGACTTGACCCGACACCTGAACCTCTTTCCTCTGGTCCATTACTGAATTTCACACTGGTAACTTTGAGAAGGGGAATTACAGAGTTACTGGGTTTCAGTTTTACCTGGTTTACTGTGTAGGCGTGTGCCCGGAGTGTGTCTGCACTTGACGAATGGAAGCCGAACACTGACAAATGGAATCTTCCAGACAGGCCGGTCCCTTTCACTGGTCCCGAGCGAATAAAATAACAATGATAGAGGTCAACCCTTTGCTTTTATAAGCCTTTTTTTTTTAATTTCCGGGCCTATCACAATTCGCCACGTGGATGATCATTTACTTTCCGCAACTACCATCTACTATCAGCCGCGCGTCTTTTTCTTCCGGATTCATTATCAACCGTTGATCTGATCCTTTGCAAACTTCTGGCCCTTGGATCGCATGCCACGTATCCTTTTCTGCCGGTTGTCTTGGTGATAAACACTGTGCAAGTCTCCGTCCCGGAATCGTTCATGACCGTAGATGTGACGTACCTCCATCCTCCACCGTTGGATCAAACGCCACATCCCACATTCTGTTGAGCCCTCTGACTTTAACCATCGTGCAACTCTAAGTCCTGGAATCATCCAAAGTCGTCAATCTGATATATCTTTACAGGTGGGCCGTTGGATCATGTGGCGCCTATCAAATTCCACTGGGCTCCTTCACCTTAACCGTTGAGAAACTTTGATCAGCGGAATTATCCCCAGCCGTAAATGTGATATGCCTTTAACCACGCACCGTCGGATCATCAGCCACGTACCCGATTCCGCTGGCCAATCCGGGATTAACCACCGTGCACGTTCATCCTCCGGACTCCTTTTCAGTCGTTGATCCATTATGCTTTGATCTCCAACCGTCGGATCCAGCCTCGTGTAATGAATTCCGCTGGATGGTTAGGGATTATCACGTGTGCAGGTTCACCCTCCGGAAATCATAATAGCCGTCGATCTATTCCGCCTCTGATCCTCGGCTGTCGGATTAACCACCACATACCCATTCCGTTGGACGTTTTGAGTTTATCCGCCATGCAGGTTCCAGTTTATGGAATCGATCCTATCCATCGATGTGATCCGATCCCGCCCCTCCACCGTCGGATCGAGAGGAGTATACATGATTCTGCCAGCCTCCATTTCCTTAACTAACGCGTGCTTTCACAGGGCGGATCTGATGTGGGCCGTGGATCTGCTTGGGATCACTTCACAACCCTTGATATGTGCAGCTGGTTAAAGGCTCGAACTCCTCCTATCTTCCTCGCATGTTATGAAGGTCGGAGGGAGTGTTAGCCACTGATTTTCTTCTTTCCACCCTCACGGCCTAGGATCTTTGGCAATCCTGATCGACATTTAGACTATCATCACACTTATATATTATACCTTTTGTCCAAAGTACTAAAAAAAAAAACATTATCTTTTCTCCACCATGGTCTCATTCTCCTTGGTCAAATAAAGGTGTTAACACCTACCATTGATCCGTGGATTAACACTCGATCGGTCCATGATCTCTATTTAAAGAGCATGGAGGGTCCTTGGCTAGTTGATCGATTATGAGAAGCTCATGTAACTTTCTTTATTTTGCATAATAAATTACTCCAAGTAGCTATTTGGCTGGGGCTGTGGACTGTTTCCTTCTCGAGGGTTTTAACCACGTGACAAACACCGGTGTATTGATCTGTGATTCATTTGTGTGAAGTGGTTGCTCTAGGTGTTTGGTATTTTGGGAGTACCCATGTGTAATTGAACACAGAAGAGGCTGAACCTCAGCCCAAGAAGCATAAAATTCAGCTTGTTATTCAACAGGTACAGGTACCAAAGGCACCAACTACTGAACTACAATGGGAAGTGCCCAGGGAATAACTTCCACCACCACCAGCTCAACTTGTTCCTCAAGAGTAAGTGCCCATGCATACCCAGCTAGTTCAACATGCAGAACCTCCACCATAACTTGAAATTGAAATCCATGAGATTCATAGTGATTTGGAGGAAGAAAGTGTGACTTCCACATGCCCTGTAAATATTCTTACCTCTATGACATCTTCTATCCTTGATTCATAGTTGTCTGAAAATATTTTTGATTCATCATTTTCTAAGTTTTCTTTTTTCAAGTTAAATTTTAAACCAATTCTTGAATCTACCACTAGCATTCCCATGGTGCTACTTGATGTACCCAGTCCTACCTCTCCCCTCGCTTCGTCTATTATTTCCACCCCCTTATTACCTCACAAAATACCAACATCTCTCCCTCCTCCCCATCCTCAAATAAACATTTCTTCTGTTTCTATGATTCCTTCTCCTCAAATTCATACACCTACCCTCACTTCTTCCTCATCTCTTGCAACTATTTTTCCCACTTCTCCCATGGTTATTACACCCATTAGTGTGGAGATCCCAGTTTCCCAATCTTAATCCAATACCCTGGTCACTCCCCAACAGGAAACCATTTCACCTTCTAAAGGGATGGCATATCTTGGTGAGGATTCTTTGGTATCTTTAGGAAAATATTTTTGGAGCAAGAAGGACAAAGCAGTGATGAAAAAAGGGACAAAGAGGATGAGGGAAGGAACAATAAAAAAAGTGCCTACTCTTAATCAAATCATCTGGAAGTCAGACTCCCTTGACATCAAATAAGGGGCTTTGGATACAACAGCTGCTATGGGGGATTTTGTAGGAGAAAATTTTGATTCAGTTTCATAGTTGAATGAAGATCTGTTGGACAAAGAACAAGAACTGTAGAAGGCCAAATAGGATTTGGTAGTAGCAGAGGCACACCATAAACAAGAAGTCCATCTTCTGAAGCAAGAGTATGAAGATAAATTGAAACAACTGCAGAAGAAGAATGAATATCTCAAGCATCAGCTTGAGAAGTTAGATGTCCTCAGTCAACATTAGGAAGATAAGATTTCTACCCTTAAGCAACAACTCAAGGAGTCACAACTAGTTTTAGCTGCTTCCTCTTTCTCTAGATTGATAGCAGAAGAATTCAAGCAGTTATCCTGTAGAGTGCATGATGAATTCTATCAATCAATGACCAACTTGTATGCAAGTTTTAATGAAATGCATGAATTATACAACTCATTCGAGCAACAATATGATGTCCTGCAAGATCATCATACTCGCCAAATGGCAGCATCCAAGGCTTTTGACAATGTATTGGACTGGAAAAAACACATCAGAGACAAACTGCATGATTTTCCAGTGATGGATAAACTTCGGAACAAGAAAACTAAAGTTACAATTGAGACATGGGAGAACATCTATGATACGGTAGAATCCATCATCAAATGTGGACAGGAGGTATGCAAACATAGGTGGACGGCTGCTGAAACCTTGCTTAGTTTTATGGATTTTCCTTCACTATATCTGATTGACCAGACACTTCCCCCTAATCTCAAATTGGAAGAAATTGAACGAAACTTTGCTACAACTAAGGATAAGATTAAGGGAATAAGCCAACTCACCATGGAGGAGATCACGAGATGGATCGAGATACCTCACTCTGCAGTGGTCAGAATACAGGTGTACCTTGGAGAGTGGAAGAAAGTCAAGAAGAGGGAGATTTCCTCCCAAATTTACAGAACAGAAGTGCACCTAGAGCATGCAAAGTATCATGACATTGACGATTTGATGGACCTAGATGCCAAGTGGTGTTCCACCCTTGGAAAACATTGAAACCCCATTATTTTGTAATCCCACGTCTTGTGAATTTTCCTTTTTTTGTAAAATATGTAATATTTTTTAAAGGGAAGGACTCTCCCAGGTAGAGAGAGGAACTTTGGAGATTAATCCTAGGATTTATACTGAAGAACAGACTGCCAAGTGCATAACTCGAAATCTTGTGATTTTTGTACTATGTAATCTTTTGCAAGTTAATAAAATTAAATTCATTTTATGCTATGTTTCATGGTCGTTTAGTAAATGTCTTTAATTAATTATACTCATTCTTCCATCTATTCGGCATGCTAATTATTGGTTGTATCTATTAATGTGTTGATTGCGTATTGATTTTTCCTTACACAATTGACATATTGAATGTGTGTTAAACAAATGTATTTGTTTGATCTATGCAATTTATTTTACAATTGATGATTAGTCATTGATCTCTGATACTGATTTGTCAATTAGTATTTCCCCTTGGACATGTTTTACATCTGTAATATTTGGAGAAGCCTTTGAAATGTTTTGTGTAAGATTTATTTAAAGCTGGTTAAAGAGATTGATCTTAATTTGCATGTTTGTATGTTGAGTAATTAATCTCTTTTTCCTATTATATTTTGCAACTATCCTATCTTGAATCCACTTCTCATCCTATTTAAGTTTTCTTAAACAGTTAGTCTAGGAATCAATTACTTTGAATCTTTTCTCACTTGTCCTAAGAAAAAATCTTATAGATCTTACAAACCTTTGTGCCAGTGGAGGCCTTGTATCCAAAGGAATTAGTCATCGCAAACAACTCGGGGATAGGATCGTCTCTACGTGGGATTGATTCAAAGCCTTTATGGTTGGAATTTTTCCTTCTATTGATTTCCCTGTAGTTTTTCCAGCAATCTATAACTCGAGCCATCAACAAGTCGCAAATGGTAAACAAGTTGTCTTGGTGATAGTCACATATTCCTATAGAAATAGCTCAGACTGTTAGGGGTTTGCTTGTCCTCTGTCTTTTGAATTTTTAGGTGCCTTTTAGGGTTCTTATTTAGCATTGTACTATTGGTTTGGGTGTATGCATCTCACTTTTTGCTTGTTAAGTCAAGTGTGTTTAAGTAAGTTAGGCCTGTTTCGTTTTTGTGAATGTGATGGGTCCTTCCTGCTTGGATGTTTGGTTGGAATGCTTGTGTCTTTTTGGGTTACTGGTTTCTATCAGTTCCATTAGGACACTGATATAACTCGGATTGCTTTTCTTGTAGTCTAGGTGAGTCATTTTTTCCACCTTTTGGATCTATTGGTCTTTCATGTCAATAGTTATGCTCAAGTCTAGGGTTTGAGTCATCTTTGCCTGATTGGTTGAAGATTGTTACTGTAGGATCGACTGCTATCATTTACAGTTTTATATGATCAGATTGTTAGCTTGCTTAAAAGGGCATTTAGTTGCATATAGTTTTTTAATTTTTGAAAAAAGAAAGACAAAATGCCGTTTTTATATTGCATTAGCTTGCATTAGTTGTTTTTCTCATTATTTTTCAGGAAAATAAAAAATATTTAAGTCTTGTAGGTTTCTCAAATTGTTAAAAAAACGTTTCCTTAGTTTTCATTTGCAAAAATAAAGGAAAAAAATGCATTGTTAGTTGCATTCATTTTGAAAAATTTATACATCATTTTCTTTCATTCTGTTGATTCTATAACATCATTCAATACCACTTCACTACCCTTGAGTAATACTACCATTAAAAAGAACGTTTAATTAAAATGCGTTAGTAATTTTATTTTTATAGGCTCGATCATACAAAAGCACTTTGATTTCACACGTAGTGGCCTATATTTAGGTAAATCAATTCTACAAGGGATAATCCAGAAAGATCCTCTCACACAGGAGTTAAGCACAAGGCCGTGTGAGAGCTCGGTTGAGGAGATAACCCTCCATTTCCTTGTTCGATCGTTTACCAGGATTGTTGTGCATTCGGGGGTCTTATCAATACCACTTCTTGGGCCCCATGAGGTGCCGATATTGGTAGGATTTCAAACTTAGCTATCCTACCCATGCATAATGATCATGCTAGAGAATGTTCCGCTGGAATCTCATTGTAGATTTGGTAGCCTTATTTTCCAGACACTTTGGATCTTACACAGGTGGTATTAGAAGGCTATTTCTAGTACACCTAGGATAGACTTGGAAGGTAACCTTGGTTGACAATTTGGGAGTGCGGTTAGGTGATTCCAACGCTTGCACCCAGAGAACTCTTTATGAGGTGCCAAGTAACCATCCTTCAATCTTCACTAGTTGGACCTGGGCCCTAATCATCCCAGGATTTCCTTTGGAAGGTGTATCTTTTATTTGGCGTGTCTATGTTACTTAGGATATTTTTAGTTTGTGCTGTTTGGTTTGTTTCTGTTTAGTTGGATTTTAGGTGTGCAAGTCAAATTTACAACAGTGGAGGACCAACCTCTTCGTAGGTCTAGAAGGTTGCAGAACCTTCCTCCATCTATTATAGTGGAGCCTCCATCGCCACCTTAAAGGTGAATACTTGATACAACCGGTTCTTCTGAACCAACAGGTGTTAGCAAAGTTCCAGGTGAACCAGAACTTAGGATTAATCAGGAAGAAACATCAATAGTAGAGATATAACACTTGCAGGATGACGAGTTTTCAAGAAATTTTAATTCACCTCTAACTTATCTGAATGATCCTGTGATAGTCCAGGTCCTCCCTTTTAGCTCACCTATTTCTGGTGTTCCTTTGAGCTTAGTTATGTCTAGCTCAAGTGAGGGTATGTCTACCCCGACTTAAACTATGTTGGCTGGTGGAGTCTCACCTCCCTCGATGAGTGCTCCAAGACCCAGTGCATCTACTGCACCTCTTTCACCAAGTGATCGAGTGATCAATCCCTCAACACCCTCTAATGTGGTAGGTCAGTCTAGTGGGGTGGTCAATGGGATTTCCAGTGCACTTTTTGTTTCTCCTTCGTTCATGCAAAGTTCTCAAAGTGGTCCAAGTGGATCCACTTCATTTGTCTAGGGTTTTCCATGGAATGGAAGACATATTCCTCTATCTGCTCCTTATGTAGACCCATTGCCTACTTATGTGGGAATGTCGTATGGAAACACAAATTCCTTTACAGGTCATAATTTTCATACACGTAGTTAGGTTTCGGCTGCTCCTTTAACGAGCTCTCCCTTTTCATTGTTTAGTGGAGTGATCCCTACTCCTATGTTTCAAACTCTAGTTTCAAATGGAGCAGGTCAAACCATGTATCATACACCACAAACTAGTAATCCATTGGATTTTGCTTCTACATCAAAATCGACGACTGGGGGAAACCCCGCATTTTCTTTTGGGAACAAAGGGGCAGGTCCTTCCACACCCCAAACTCCTTAATATCAAACCCCGATTAGGCCCAAATTTCCTTTCCTAGCAATGTTAAAATTTCCAGATTTGTTAAAGATAATGAATGACCGCGTGCGACACAATGTGGCATGGCCACCTGTACCCATCAAACTTCCCTTAGACATCCATAAGTTTGAAGGAAAAGCTGGTGAGGACCTAGGGCTCACATTACCACATTCCACCTTTGGTGCTCTTCCAACTCGCTGAACGATGAATCTGTTCGGTTGAGGATTTTCCAGAGAACGTTAACTCATGTGGCAAAAAAATGGTACATAGAACTTTCGTTCTCTGCATATGATAGCTTTCTGGATTTAGCAACCGTTTTCCTTAATCAATTTTAGCTTCCTATATGGTATGATGCTGGCAAAAACTTGTTATCAACATTTTGATAGAACAAGGCCACACATATATCCAATCACATTTAGGAGTGGCGAAGATGAAAGAGGCTTATTAAATCCACAATACCTCTCGAGTTTTTATTGGAGTGGTTCTTGAAATATCTATTGCCTTACATTTCTAAGGATGTATCCACTTCGGGGATTGCCACAGAAGAAGAGGCAATTCTTAGGGCCCAATAGTTAGACTTGATATATGATCAATCTGGGATCTTGTATGAGATTATCCCTGAGGCCCCGAGGTCTACAAATGACATAGAGAAACCCAATCTTGGACCCCATGTCGATGGCATGGTTGGTTCAGTTAGTACTTCTAATGTAGAATCACTATCCAAGCAACTCCATGAGTTGTCAGTGAAGCAATATGTAGTGGAGGAAGCTAAGGATGCCACTCCCCCATCACAAAGTGTTAATGTTTTTGCACAGTCTTCTCAGAAGGGCAATCAGCATCCCTGTGGGAAAAATAAGTAAGGAAAGAAGGGTGAGGGTAACCAAAACAAGAAAAATCCCACAAAAAATGCAGATGGGGGTAAGAAAGTGTTATCAACCCAAATGGCACTTCTCCGTCCGAGTGCCGACAATTCATTATGTTGGTACACAAAAGGACATTTCAGGATTGAAGTTTTCCTAAACACTATAGATGGGCATGACATGAGATGCATTTACCCTTCAACCAGCTTGCCATTTTATTTTTCTATGTGTTGATTGCCATATGCGACTATCTCCATTGAAACTCATGTACATACGTGACTATCCTCGTTGACAACTTGCGTACTGTACACGACTATTCCCATTGCAACCCGCGTACAGATCTATACGCGGGTTTCCCTTAGAGCAACTCGTGTGTCATACGCGGGTTGCCAGTATCAATAGTCACGTACACATCCATTCGACATTAAAAAATATAAATCATGACTAATGGAGATTAGTTGAGCCCTAATCATTAACCATCTCAAGTGTCTCAACCTCCTCAACCTTCGAAACTGCTCTATTTCCCAAAGTATAAATAGAGGCCTTGGGGAGGGCATTAATAGAATCAATCTTGGAGAGAAAAGTTATGTTGGTGGTATATATTCAGAAGTATTTGGAGGAGCAGAACTCAGAGTCCTTTGGTTGTAGAGGAGTCCTTGTCTCAGACGTTGGGTTGTACACTTATCTCATTCACTGATTGTTAATAAAGAGAATTCTTCTTCCAACTTTGTGTTGAGTCTCTTTCATGTATCACGGTTGATGAATATATTTGATTAAGCACTATATATGTTGTTTATATAACCTGTCATATATATACTATATAATATTGTATTTGGAGAATTTTCTCTTTGCAGGTGAAGGAGGTGTACCCCTGAAAGATTTGGAGAGAAGCAGAGTGGGAGAATACAAAGCTTGGATCAACCATCGGTATTTGGGTGAGTCCAACATTTATTCCTATTTCCTTTCTGTACTTTAAAGCTGATTGTCTGCAATTTTTAGAAGTAAGTTGGTAACCCTAGACCCTAGGTTACAAGGGTGTTTATTCCTGAACAACAGAACTGGTGACTCCGCTAGGGAGCCCAGACTGCTGTGGGTTAACTCTGTAGATTAGTGCCCAATCTGTGCTTTGATTTAGTGTGTGGTGTTTTATCTTGGTTCAAACATATAGTAGTGTTTGAAGACCTTTAAAATTTTTCTTTTTATTTGAAAATTTTATACCTGTACGCGGGTTTCTCTTGCACACAATCGCGTACATAGGTTTGCGTACATGGGTTGCTCTATAGCACAGTCGAGTACAGTACGCAGGTTTCTCTTGTACACAGTCACGTACAAGCCTAAGCAACAAAATTTTTGGGTTAGGTTTTGATTGTCCCTGTCCTTCTATAGATTTTGTCTTCCTGAGTGGCCTTCACTATGAGCACTACACTGTGAGTTTGATGACCTTGTTAGCCATACCTTGTACTTTCTTGTAAGCCCTTGAGTTCTTATTGTTTGGATTGTCTTTCTGTTAGAAACTTGAAGTGGATTTTCTTGTTGGGTAATAGGTTTAAGTGCTAGTTGTCTGAATCAGTGATCAGGGTTCCAGACACTGTATATTCCATTCTATTTTTGAATAGTATTGGTTTGTCACTTGCCTTTGATTGAATTCAGTGATTTCTATTCATTGTGCCTTCCCAAGCTAGCGTTCCAAGTCTTCCTTAGGTGGTTGATCTTTGGTTTTATGAATTTGCTTTAATTCATTTTGCTTATTTTATGTAGTTAGTTTATTCAATCATACTCAAGTATTGTGCATTTAGGTTCATAGTAGTCTTTGAGCAATTTGAAAAGTGAAAAGAAAACATTAGAAACTTTTGCATTTGATTTGCATACAGTAGTTTTGTTTTCAGTTTTTAAATATAATCTCAAAAATTACAAACATATAGTCTTAGTTTTCTCTTTATTCATTGCATTTTCATCAGTTTACATTTACAAAAAAAAGAAAAAGAAAAGAGAAGTTTGTTTTTTAAGTAGTGATAATTTGATTTGGAAGTATACACCTATTGTCTTTTACATTTCTTATCGAGTCAAAAACATCATAGTATTTCACTCCACTTGCCTTCTAAGTAAAACATAGCCCTTAAAATGAACTCAATAATTAAAATTTATTAGTAATTTTTGTTTTTTAGGGCCATACACCTACTAGCTTAGGCTAGACTTGTGGGATAGGAAGTGTAAACTCCCCATAAGTATTTAAATTCAGACATAGTGGGCCAATCGATAGGTAAATCCTTCTCTTTATCGATAGTATTTGGGAAGCTCCTCTCAAACGGGAGTCAAGAATGAGGCCGCATGGAGGCATTGGACTGAGGAGATAACCCTCTGATTCTTTGTCGAAACGTAAACCAGGGTTTTTATGCATTTGGTGATTCTGTCCTAGACAGAGTTTCGGGCTCAGCTACCTTTCCCATGCGTACGAATTAGGCTTGCGACTGTCCCCCCAGACTGTTGGTATAGTTAAGGTAGCCTCTAGTCTCTTGACATCTAGGGTTTATACACAGGTAAACCGGAAGGCTATTTTTGGTTCACCTTGGACGGGCTTGGAAGGTAACCCTTGTTGAAAGTGTAGGAGGGCAGTGGGTGATTCCTTCGCTTGTGCCTAAGAACCTCTTCAAGGATGCCAAGAAACTGTCTTTCAGCTTTCTTCGGGAAAGCATATCTTTTACCGTTGCTGACTGTTGAGACTTTAGGATTTTTCGTAGTGATTGCTCTGTGGTTTGTCTGTGTTTAGCTGAACTTAGGGTTTGAATTGTCAAATTTACAATCATGGAGGACCAACCTATCATAAGGCCATGAAGGTTGCAAAACCTTCCTCCTCTTATCACATTGGAACCTCCACCTCCCCCTCAAAGGCAGAGATTGGACATAGATTGTTCATTTGAACCGATAGGAGTCAGTGAATTTCTGGGTGAGCTAGAACTTAAGGCAAACCATTTTGATTTAAACACAGTTGAGATAGAAGACTTGGAGGCTGACAAGTTTGCAAGGAATTTTAATACACCTCTAACTGACTTAAACGATCCTGTGATCGTTCAGGTTCGTCCTTTTGATCCACCTGTGATTGGTGTCCCTGTGGGTAGGATAATGTCTAGTGCAGGAGAAAGTTCTTTCATTTTCACCTTAGCCATCCTGGCTGAAGGGGTGCTACCTCCCCTGGTAAGTACCCCTAGATCAAGCATACCTAGTACACCCTTAACTCTAGGGAGCCTGCGAGTGGTTCAACCGCTGGTTCCCACAAGACTAGCACGCGTTTCTGGTGGTATGGTCATTGGGATTCCTAGTGTACCTATAGTTCCAAGCTCCTTCACACACACTGCCCAGAGTGGTCCTATAGGATTGTCCACTTTTGTCCAAGGATTTCCTTGGAATGGGGGGCACATACCCCCATCCACTCCATACGTAGGCCCACCACCCTCTTATGTAGGGGTGCAGTTTGGGAACACTAACCCTTATGTTCAAGGTTTCCAAATGCCGGTCTCTGATCTGTTCATGAGCTCTCCCTTTTCGCTTTTTAGCGGAGGGATACTTGCTCCTATATTTCAAACCCCAGTTTTGATGGGGGCAGCCAGAACCTCTTATACTACACCTCACACCAACAATCCCGTGGCTTACGGATGGAATCCATTTCAAATTAACCCATCCTCTTTGCAACCAGCGGTAGGGGGAAACCCCACCTTTACATATGGGAATTTGGGGGCAAGTCCCTCTAATCCCCAAACTGGCACTTTTAGTGCTCCGGTTCGACCTAAGCTTCCTTTCTTGGCAACGTTAAACTTTCCAGATTTGTCTAAACTGATGAATGACCCGGTGAGGCATGATCCCTCCTGGCTTCCTGTACCCACCAAGTTGCCCTCGGACATCCAAAAATTCGAAGGCAAAGTTGGTTAAGATCCTGGGGCTCATGCCACCACTTTTCATTTATGGTGTTCTTCCAACTCACTGAATGAGTATTCAGTTCGGTTGAGGCTTTTCCAAAGAACATTGATGAGCACTGTAGCAAAATGGTACATTGAGTTTCCTTCTGCTGCGTTTAGTAGTTTTTGGGACTTGGCTAACGCATTCCTTAGCCACTTCCAGCTTCCTGTCCGATATGATTTCGGAACGGACTTGTTATCTACCTTCAGGAAAAACAAGGCCACCCACATCTTGGATCACATCCAAGAGTGGAGGAGGTGGAAGATCCTCATTAAAGTCACTATCCCTCTTGAGTTCTTATTAGAGTGGTTCCTTAAATCCCTATTGCCTTATATATCTAAGGACGTATCTAATTCAGGAGTGATGAATGAGGAAGAAGCTATCCTCAGGGCCCAGCAATTATATTTGATTTACTCTCAGTCTGGAATCTTGTATGAGATTATCCCTGAGGCACCAAGGCCAACACACGATGCAGAGAAACCTAATCCTGGACCCCATGCCGATGGTGTGGTTGGTTCCGTTAATTCTCCCACTGTAGAATCTTTGGCCAAACAGCTCCATCAGCTATCCGTCAAACATTCTATGATGGAGGTAGCAAAGGCTGCCCCCTCACCCCAAAATGCAAATGTTTTTGCAAAGAACTATCAGAAGGGAAATCAGCAGCTCGGTGGGAAAAAGAAGAGAGGAAGGAAAGGGGAGGGAAATCAAAACAAGCAGAAATCCACAAACAATGCTGATGGGGGCAAGAAAGAAAAGAAAAAGGTGAAATTTCCATGTAAGTTGTGCCATGAGGATCACCTCACCCAACTTTGTCCCCTTATGGAACAGGCTCAGAAGCTGTTAAAAGCTCAACAACAGGCTGTCCTGAAGCATCCATTTCCCCAAGGGTAGAATTCTGCTTCAGCTTCAAATGTGGTAGGGGGCACTCCAAATGCCCCTGACCCCAATTATATCAACATGGTTCGATCTTCAACTTTGCTACAGACCAGGAATAAGAACTATGAAAAAGAGACCTCTGAGAAGGGTAAGTCTATAGGTGAAACTTCTAACCCTCTCACGATTGAGAAACCTGCCGAAACTATGCCCAAGATACCGAAAGGTGTCTTTAAGAAGATCTTGCATAATCCTAATTCTAGGGATGCATCCAAGTACTACGTGGTTGAAGACTTAGCCCAGACACCTTGTGCAATCTCGGATTTAGAGGTGTTACAGAGTTGTCCCGCTCAATGAGATGCACTCTTAGCAGCCTTAGGCAGCATGGACTCATCGAGTCTCATGGCAAAATTTCACTTGTTTGATGTCAAAATTTGCCTACCTTACCATGTAGACTTATTGATAGATGTCATCCATGGTGCAAATACCATTGGAAGGGCAGTTGTCAATGAGGGTGCTTCTTGTTGAAATATTGTAACTTCGAAGAATATTCTATATGTATCTTTTTTTGTGGTCCCCGATGGTCCTACCGGGAGAACCACTTGTATTACTTTGTACCCCAATGCTTCTAATCAGAATAACTAATAAGAGTCATGAGGTAGTTCCCTCTAATTGTAAAGGTGGGTCATTAGCACCCCAATGTGGTTACTTGAGCCTACATGTGTAACTCGAGCCTACATGATTTAAATCCAGCCTACATGTCGGATGAGTTAATTAAAGTGAACGGATGAATATAAATAGAGGTGTAGCACTCCTCATTTCGAGCACACACACTCACTTGTGTAGCGCACTAGTGAAGGAGAGAAGTAGTTGGAGAAGGAGGAGGATCAGGATTTTGATCTCCTTGATCTCCTTGTTGGTTTTACCTTTTATCTTTTTGGGGCATCTATATTGAGGAAGCTTTTGCTGGGTTTTTCCCGGGATAAATCCGTGTTGTTCTTGCGATATTGTTTCTTTCAGTGATCCTGCTTATATGCTTTTGTTATGAAAATGAAATGAAATACTGATGTTTCAGCTAAGCATATGAAAATTTAACTCATTTGTCTGATGTCAAAATTTGCCTACCTTACCATGTAGACTTATCGATAGATGTCATCCATGGTGGAAAGACCATTGGAAGGGCAGTTGTCGACGAGGGTGATTCTACATGTGTTATGTCCTTGTCATCTTGGAAAGCTCTTGGATCCCCAGAGCTGGTCCCATTAAACACCCTGCTTATTGCTTTCGACGGAAGGTCATTTCATCCGCATGGTATCCTATCAGCTTTTGAAATTAAGCTGGCAGGGAAAGCAATGTCTGTTGAGGTAGAGGTGATTTATGCACCTTTGGATTATAACCTGCTCTTGGGAATAAGTTGGACTTATGCCATGTCTGCTATTGCATCAACCGTCTTTCAAGTGGTAGTGTTTCCACATGAAGGGAAGTTGGTTAATGTTGACCAACTCAGTTTCACTCGAAAAGGCCGCATGGGGTCTAATGAGTCCACTGTGCCATTGGTTGATTAGGTTAAACCTACTACAGAGAGCTTAGGGGCTGGAATGTACACATCATTGATGGGCACATTCGATCTTCCAACTCCTATTAATTATATAGGTTCTACTAGTGTGGGGAAGTCCATAGCCATAGTTGTTGATAGGACTGATCCTTGGGTTCTCCCTTCCCACCATGAACCTGAAGTGCCCTTATTAGTAGTGGAAGTGGCTTACCAAGCTATTACCCAAACCATTGTTGATCCCATTTCGGTTCCACTCTTAGTCTCAGAGGAATTGGAAGAAGTCTATTTGTTTGCTTGGGCAAAAGAATCTTTGCATTCGACAGATTGTTTAGATATGGTTTTACCTTCTGATGAAGCCATTCTGGAAGCCATGTGCGGATGATATAAGATCTGTGAATATTTTCGTCATCGATCCTATTTTCTTCTAGAGCTAAGCAAGATAGAGAATCAAGAGTTTCATGTGAGACTGACAGATGATGTTGATACGCTCGTTAATCCCTTACCCAAGGAAGGAATGTTTGCTGAGGGGAATATGGAAAATATTTATGCTACCATCCCTATCAACATCTCTGTAAATATTGGCGTTGTGGAAAATATACATATCGGTGCAAACTGCTCTCCTGAGGAGATTGCGATTTATACCGCCTTGTTTAAGGAATTCCGTGACATTTTTGCCTGGTTATATGAGGAGATGCCAGGAAGCAATCCATCTATAGTCGAGCATGAGATCCGAACATACCCTGACGCTAAACCTATTCGGCAAAAGTTGAGACCTGTTAACCCGCGTAAAGCGGTGGCAATGAAGGCTGAAGTGGAAAAACTACTAAAATCCGGTTTTATTTATCCCATAGCTTTGACAGAATAGCTATCCAACCCTGTTCCTGTAAATAAGAAGCAAGGGACCATACGCGTCTATATTAACTTCAGAGATTTAAACAAAGCCTGTCCTAAGGACAACTATCCCACGCCATTTATAGATCAAATTATTGATGCTTGTGCAGGAAGTGAAGTTTTTTCGTTTATGGATGGTTTCTCTAGATATAATCAAATTCAAATAAAACTGGAAGACCAACATAAAACTACTTTCATTTTTCCTTGGGGTACCTTCATGTACAAAAAAATGCCCTTTGGATTGAAAAATGCTGGGGCAACCTTTCATCCGGCAATGAATTTTTCCTTTCATGATATTAAAGCCATTGTTGAACCCTACCTTGATGATATGCCTGCACATTCTAGTAAGAGGATTGACCATCCAGATCACCTGCGTTTGATATTTGAACGATGCAGATACTATAAAATCCACTTGAATCCCCACAAGTGTGTGTTTTGTTTCGAGTCAGGGAGACTGCTCGGATTCATTGTTTCTAATAAAGGCATTCAGGTGGATCCGTTAAAAGTTGAGGCCATTGCAAATCTGCCTCCTCCTCATTCTATTAGGAAACTTCAGAGCCTGCAGGGAAAGTCCAATTTTCTTTGATGTTTCATTGTAAATTATGCCAAGATTACCAAGGGTTTCATGCGCTTGTTAAAACATGACACCCCATTTGTATGGGCTGAAACTGCACAACTCACATTTGAGGCATTGAAAAAAGCTTTGTTGTTAGCACCATTATTGCGTCACCAGATTACTCTAGGGATTTTATATTGTATCTGGCCGCCTTCGAGCTGACCATAGGGGTAGTCCTAGTCCAGGATGGTGATAAGCTCCAAGATCATGTCGTTTACTATATTAGCCATGCTTTAGATGGACCTAAACTCAGGTACTCGCACGTCGAGAAGTTGGCCTTAGCAACTGTCTATGATGTTCAGAGGTTACGTCACTACATTTTACTGAGGACTACAACGGTAGTGGTAGATGTTAATCCTTTTCAATATGTTTTGTCCCGACAGATAGTTGGAGGCAAATTCAACAAATGGATAGTCATTCTCCAAAAGTTTGACTTGGATATTCAGTCCGCCAAATCCAAAAAATCCTTAATTTTTGCTGAGCTTATCGCATAATTTCCAACAGAAGAAGATGTAGTCATTGAAGAAGACTCATTCCTAGATGAGCATATCTTCTTGATATCCACCTCTGACCCCTGGTATGGAGATATACTTATCTATATCCAGACTTTGAAGTATCCTGCAGCTTTCTCACGGGAAGAACGATGTAAACTACGCCTACATGCCAAGAACTACCTCATCATAAGAGATACTTTATATCGTAGGGGGGTAGATTCCATTTTGCGTCGATGTCTTACCCACGAGGAAGCGGAGATTGTCTTAAATGATGCCCATAGTGGAGCGTGTGGGGGTCATTTATCTGGGTTAACAACGGCCCAAAAGATATTACGTGCTGGTTATTTCTGGCCCATGATCTTTAAGGATTGTGTGGAAGCCGTGAAGCCCTGTCATCCTTGTCAGCTTTACACCAGAAAGATGTGATCACATCCCGCTCTGTTATTTCCTGTTATATTGGTGGGCCCCTTCATGAAGTGGGGGATTGATTACATGACGTGTAATCCAGCCTCGACTGGGGGGGGGAAATATATCATTGTCACTGTGGACTATTTTACAAAATGGACAGAGGCAATGCCCACCTTTAGAGCTGATGGGGAAATTGTAGCTTTCTTCGTGTTCAATCAAATTACAGTACGATTCGGTATACCCAAGGTGATTGTCACTGACCATGGTAGTCATTTTCAAAATAGCATGATGAATGAACTAACCACTATGCTAGGATTTAGACAAGAACAATCATCCTCATTCTATCCTCAAGCCAATGGTCAGGTCGAGGATGTTAATAAAACTTTGAAAACTATCCTCAAACGTACTATTAATGCAGCCCGTTCAAACTGGCATATCATGATGTACCCTGCTCTTTGGGCATATCGAACCAATGTAAAAACTGCTATGGGTTTCTCCCCCTTCCAACTCATTCATGGAGTGGAAGCCGTTACCCCAATTGAATGCGAAATCCTGTCTTTAAAAATAACTATTCATGTGTTACCTAATACGACGAAGCTTGAAAAACATTTAGTACATTTAGAGCATCTTGATGAACACCGTAGAGATGCGCTGATAGCAAACAAAGCTCATAAAAATAGGGTCAAAAGCCAATATGATAAGTCGGTCAAGCCTTGAATTTTCTCTGAAGGGGAGCTTGTATTGCTCTGGGACCAAGACAAAGAACCCCTGGGGGAAGGAAAGTTCAGGTCTATGAGGTTGGGACCATATGTCGTTTCAAAGGTGTTAAAGAAGGGTGCATATGAATCAATTTATTTTAATGGGATTAAGTTGCCTGAGCCTAGAAATGGGCTTCTACTTGAAAAAGTACTATGCTTAGGCTTAGTACTTTTTCTTGTATTTTATTGTATGCATTTTTATTTACACTAGTTCATCGGTTTGTGTTTTTTATACCATCTGCTGGTTGTTTCAGATGTCTTTCGAGAGGTTCGTAGGTTTTGTTGATGGCACCAGTCACCACACTTGTAATCTAGCTTCAGCTGCATAGGTCATTTATTCACCCCCAGGACAGTTAGTTGCCTCAGGAGGTGCTTGCTTAGGTCCTGCTTCTAATAATGTCGCTGAGTATAGGGCTGTCATTGAGCTTCTATGGGATGCTTTGTCATGTGGTATCACTAAGCTGGAAGTCCGAATGGACTCTCAATTGGTGGTTTCTCAGCTCAATCAGGCTTACCAGGTGCGGAACCCTATTTTATTACATCAGTTTATGCAAGTTAGGTTATTGGAAAGAAATTTTGAGTTCATTAAATTCAATCATGTTCCAAGGAATCAAAATTCATTAACTGATGCATACGCTAATGATCTAAGCTAGACCACCCTGGTCCCCCCAGTCTCCCTACACTTTGGCTTCTTCAGCCTCCTTGGCTTCAGCAGCCTCAACAACATCTATGTATACCAATACTGCTCTGGCTACCTGCCTCAAAAGGCGTATCCAGACAGGTGGTACACCAACCACAAACTCCTGCATGATGGCTGGGATGTGCTCAATCCGTAAGGTGGGTACTCTCTTGGTAATCTTGGCTAGCTTCCCCTCAAGAACCTTAATCAGCCCCTGGTCTTCTCCCAAGACAGGATGCACATACATGCGTGGATGCCCTTCAGGGCGGATTGGTCCAATATCTACATTTTGACATTTTAAAAAGGATTAGAACTCTTATACATATGTATATATCTCTATATTTTAAATTTCATAAAAAATTGAAAAATTGAAAAAAAAAAATTACCTAACTCTCCCCATGCTCCTCCTGGAGGGAGGACGAGGTCTGGATCACCACGGAAGTCCATTCCAACATATGGAAACTACTCTAGTACTGGCAATTGTCACTCCCACCAAAAGTAGAAGTCATCATCATAGACACTCTGCACTGAGCCACCACCTCCCTAGCAGAGGAAGATATCTCCCCATCTACTCATCCTAGGCTGACGAGGAGAACGAACTGGCAAGGGTATTGCAGGGCTCAATCCCGGCACTCTCTCAAAGAAGAAGGCTACTAGTATGCTAGAATTTCCAAAATTCTTCCTCTTGCCTCTCTTGCAGTCAGAGAGCTTTTTTCTCGTAATCAGGATCACTCTCGAGCACCAGTCATATAGGCCCCCTTGCATACAATCCACTGCTAGTCTCATCTGGTTTCGTGTTGCAAGGTGAAGTGAAGATGACCCTGCAACCCTCACTATAGTACTTGTCAATACCTGTAGAGGAAGATCATGTATGTGCACAATAGGGATGCAGCTACCCCTCTTTTGTGTGCCTGGTGTGCAGTATATATCAATATAGTTCTGGACACTTAGAGGGTCACCACCTCTGCTAGTGCCTTCCAAGTTTACCAGAGCTCCCCGTCGTGATAGAACAACAATGAAATAGACATCCTCTGAAGTAATCTCCAAGGACTCACTTTGAAGGTCAAACATGACCAAGTCATGATCCCAATAATTTATCAGGAACTCTAAGAGGTGGACATTGGCTCGCATAGGTGAGGTACATAAATTTTTTAACAACCCACTTGAACATAAAACATTCATGGTGGGGGCATCTTGGAGTGCTTCTTGGTCCATATCTTCATGTTCGCACTCCCTCCACTAAAGCACCATCTTTCAACCTAGTAAACAAGCAATTGGAAACCTTTAGTTTCATATAAAATTTCAAAATTTTGACCCTATATGCTTCTTTTCCACCTCACGCAGCATACGCGAATGTCTATTACGGCATGTCATGTACTGTATGCGATTGTCCTTCGGGCAACCTGCGTACAAAATGCTTGTACGCGACTTTCAATATAGCAAACCCGTGTACATAGTGTTGCTTTGTTGAGGACGCTTAAAAACATGAAATTAGGGCTTAATTTTGATAATTTCTTGGATCAAATTGAAGAGCATGGAGTGTAGTATTACCTGACACTTGCGGATTTGGAAATGGTCCATTGGATTGTCCACACCGAGCAATTGAAGGTAGAGGGGAAAACTTGTATTTTATGGCTAAAAATCCAAATGGTGAGTTTTTATTTATGTTTTGAACTATTTATAGAAAATTTATTTTTCAAGTGGGTTTTTTCCCTATAGTTCATATTTTATAAAACTAATACCATATCTTTTTGCCTTGTAACAGCTTTATCATCTTTTTAAGGTGTTTTTTGCTCATATAGGATGGTTTTTTGTCGTTTCACATGCATTCTGCATTTATACCTACTCCATCTTAAACCTAGCAATTAACATTCTGACCACGGACTATGGTATTTTTAATCATTAGCACCTTGTCTTTACCATTGTTCTTCCGTGGATAGGGATTTTCTCTCATGAGCATCCCCATTTAGAACCTATTTTGTCTTTCGATACTCATGTTGCAGCTGTCTTAGGTATAGGGGAATCTTTTTAGCTATTTTTCATGCCAAATTGAGCCTCATTTTGGTCTCTTTTTACAAGCTATCCCTTTATAAACCTCCTCCCCTTTATGGAGATTCTTTAGGCCCAGGTCTGACTCCTTAAAATAGACTTGACTGCCGAGTTAACTTGTCCGTTCAAGCTCGTTAAGAATACGTGAATGGGCATCCACATTGGTGGTAGGTTATCTCTTTCTCGGACCATGTGGAATAATACGAGAAAAGATCACTCTCTTTTCTATGGAATTGAGAAGAGTATTCTCAGGTATAGGTTTATCACTTTTCCGGACTTGAGGGACTAAATTTATGGAAAATGAACACCCGGTATGAGATCGGTTTTCTCTTTTTTGTGCTCTGGACCTAAACATGAAAAAGATTTCGAGTGTACTTTATGTCTTTGTCATGCTTGTTAAACACTAAGAACAAAGCATCGAGTTTATTGTTGTAAGCCCCATTTCTCATACTCAAATGGATCTTTTCGAGTGATCTTTCTTTTCTTCACACTCGTAAAACTCAAGCTATGAAAAAGGTTCACCTTATTCATAAAAAGGTAATTTAACCTTTTTCGGACCTCCCTGACTAAGTATGAAAAAGGTTCACCTTTTCTTCTATGGAAGTTAAGAGAGTTCTTCTGTGGTATGTTTTATACTTTTTCGGCCTCAGGAGACTAAATTGGACGAAGAAGTACCCCCCCCCCCCCAAGAGTTTTTATACTCTCTAAACATGAAAACACCAAATGAGCATGTACTAGTTCGGGCTCATAAAATCCACGAATCAGTGACACTATCAAGCATTATTCCCTCTTCTCTTCAAGCTTGTCAAAAAATGAAGAGAGACTCGAGTTGACTTTCCTAGACTCGTTAAAATTCAACAGGGAAGGTAAGGAAGAAATTTTCTTTTGGTTTTCAATTAGTGGCAGCATGCCATCCTTGAACATAGCACTCTCTGTTTTTTTCGATACTCATGTCTCAGTGTTCACTTTTAGTTCAGCTATTACTTTGAGTTTCTTACTCCTCCTCTTGTCAGTTCTACCCAGGGAATCTGATCATGTCTCCTACATGACATATAAGTCTAGTTGTTCTATCTGTAAAGTTAAAAGCTGCCTTGGGTCATCTCTGTGTTGTGCTCACTGTTCAAGGAATTAATCCAATATCTGATCTATATCCTCATCCCATCATTGTCGTATCTATTATCACTTGTGTCTCCCTTCCTTTATCCAGTTCCTAGTCACTCTTGTGATCTGTTGGAGGATCTATTGCATTCCTTATCACAGTATGGTTTCGCATCAACACTTCCTGACGACGAAGACCTAGAGTTTTGACGATTGTACCTCAGGATTCACTCTCATTATTGGTGAATTCCTTTGCTTCAGTTTTCGATTATCACCTATTGATTGACAATCTGTTGAATCCGCTCCATGTTCGACTTCAATAAAATCTATTCACATGGCTTGGATTGTACTAGTTATTTGGGATTATTTATGAAGACCTTAGTTTCCTATCTATGGAATAAGTTGCGCAAGATTATGTTGTACATATTTACACAGCTTCTAGATCTTTGAAGACTCATCATTGTTGTATATCGTGGCTTCGATCCACCTTTGTAATATACATGGTCTTGTACCTATACTATATGATGTACTCAAATATTGTAAAGGAGCTAGTGTTCCAGTATATTGAACATAGCATCCTCAAATATGACTTTGTATATGACATTATTATGTATTTGTTTCAGGTACTACTTTTTCTCCATTGGATTTCTGAGTTCTCCAAAGATAATGATTATAATGTATTTCGGCCATCGCTTCCCTCTGACCTCGCACATTAGGGGGCATCTGTTATCAACCCAAATGGTAGTTCTCCATTCGAGTTCTGACAATTCATTATGTTGGTACACAAAAGGACATTTCAGGATTGAAGTTTGCCTAAACACTATAGATGGGCATGACATGAGATGCATTTACCCTTCAACTAGCTTGCCATTTTATTTTTCTATATGTTGATTGCTGTACGCGATTATCTCCAATGAAACTCACGTACATACGCGACTATCCTCATTGACAACTCGCATACTGTACGCGACTATTCCCATTGCAACCCGCATACCGATATATACGCGGGTTTCCCTTAGAGAAACTCGTGTGTCATACGCGGGTTGCCAGTATCAATAGTCATGTACAAATCCATTCGACATTAAAAAATATAAATCACTATTAATGGAGATTAGTTGAGCCCTAATCATTAACCATCTCAACTATCTCAACCTCCTCAACCTTCGAAACTGCTCTATTTCCCAAAGTATAAATAGAGGCCTTGGGGAGGGAATTAATAGAATCAATCTTGGAGAGCAAAGTTATGCTGGTGGTATATCTTTAGAAGTCTTTGGAGCAGCAGAACTCAAAGTCCTTTGGTTGCAGAGGAGTCCTTGTCTTAGACGTTGGGTTGTACACTTATCTCATTCACTCATAATTAATAAAGAGAATTCTTCTTCCAACTTTGTGTTGAGTCTCTTTCATGTATCATGGTTGATGAATATATTTGATTAAGCACTATATATGTTGTTTATCTAACCTGTCATATATACATGTATAAGATTGTATTTGGAGAATTTGCTTTTTGCAGGTGAAGGAGGTGCACCCTTGAAAGCTTTGGAGAGAAGTAGAGTGGGAGAAGACAAAGCTTGGGTCAATTGTCGGTAATCGGGTAAGTCCAACATTTCTTCCTATTTCCTTTCTATACTTTAAAGCTGATTGTCTGTAAGTTTGAGAAGTAAGTTGGTAACCCCAGACCCTAGGTTACAAGGGTGTTTGTTAGGATATTTAGACACTTAGGAGTTAGTTAAGATCAACTTGTGTAATATATTTGTTAGGTAAAAGTGTGTTTCTTTAGTATGCATTAGTATGCATTTGTAAATATTCTAATCCGACGGTCACGATATGTTCTAGACATAGAGTGATCCGACGGTTAAACTTCTCTTAGATCATACCTACCATTGATCTGTGGCTTAACACCCGATTGGTCTATGATCTTTATTTAAAGAGCATAGAGGGTCCTTGGCTAGTTGATCGATTATGAGAAGCTCATGTAACTTTCTTTCTTTTGCATAATAATTTACTTCAAGTAGCTATTTGGCTGGGGCTGTGGACTGTTTCCCTCTCGAGGGTTTTAACCACGTGACAAACATCGGTGTGTTGATCTGTGATCTATTTGTGTGAAGTGGTTGCTCAAGGTGTTTGGTATTTTGGGAGTACCTTGTGTACCCAAACAAGGTATCAGGGTGTTTATGAAGAGTCGCTTTCGGTTTTGATCAAGATCTGGAACCGATGTTGCCAAAACTTTGAAAGGGTTTCTAGTTTTGGATTTTATATGCATTTTTGGCCTATGGGAGCTGTTCCATTGCGTCCAGAGTGCTGTTTTCATTGGGAAATAGTTTTCATTTCAATGAAAATCATTTCCGTTTGTTCCAGAAACACCAATTTCGACAAATCTGAAGGTATAACGTTACAATGACGTATTTGTTTTTTTTTAAATCTCTCATATTTTATCAGTTTATTATTAGATCTTTTATGTTTTAGTCTTAGACTATTGCCTTCCCTGACTGCATATGCTCTTTGCCGTGCACCTTGCGCGATCGCGGCGAATCAGAAATAGTAAGGGAAGTTTTTTTTCTTGTCTTCTCGGCTACGTATGCTCTTTGCCATGCACCTTGTGCGATCATGGCAAATCAGAAACAACGATAAAACTTGAAAATGTAGAATTTCCAGGTAAGCTAACCAAGATCTAACCCCATTGTGTGGAAATTTTTTTTGTTTGTTTTTGTTTTTCATTTTTTTATGATTTGCAGGAAAATAAAGCAAGCACGGAGAATGAGAGAGAAGAGTTAAAAAAAAAAAAAAACCCCTTCCTTTTTCCATACTTTTATGTACCTTTTAAACTTAGCTCACTTGGTCCAAAGTTGCTTTACTCCTTGATTAGTCTTAAGTTCAAGTCTTATCAAGCTACTTTTTCGTGCATGCAAATTCTATTTTCAAGTTACTTTATTGTAAAAGTGTATCTCACATAAATAAAATAAAATAAAAAGTGAGTCACTTAAATCTTTAATTTATTGTCGCAATATTTAAAAGTCACATTATTGTAAAAGTGAACATCACTTATTCTACAAAAGTGATTCACTTCAAAGCAACTTTATTGTAAAAGTGATTGTTAAAGGTTGATCTTGGGAAGAGGGGGATTCTTTTTTTAGTTGGTCAAGTTAATATCTGCCACGTCACTTTTGGGGACATCTTCAACATTTTCTTTGATCAAACATAACTTCATCATCCAGAATCAGTTTTTAGTGCCGTTTTTTTTAAAACCGCATATTTTTTTGAGCTCTTTGCATCCAGATAGTTAGTTTCTATTCTTTCAGATATTATTTTTATAATATGGATGCCCATTGTGATATTATACTTACAAGTTCTAACTATTTCTCATGGAAATCTTGTATGGAAGATGTTCTACGAAGTAGGGGACTTTTCAGGATAACCTCAGGGAAAGAAACAAAACCCAATGATGATGATAAGAAAATTAAATGGGAAAATAAATGTGATGAAGCTCATGGATTGATTGGGATGCCAATCTCTACTGATTTGCGATTCCACATGTATGGAATTGATGAACCTAATCTCGCTTGGGAAAAGTTGGAATCTGTGTTTGGTAAACACAATGAAATTCAGGGTCATCAACTTGAGAATGAGTTGCTTTCCTTGAATCCAAAAGATTTTTCATGCATTCAAGACTATTTATCTAAGTATAAAACTCTTAGACTATTATGTGTAGAATGCAATATTAAGAAAGAAGACAAATAATGTATTTATCATATTCTTTCAAAACTTGGACCTGCATATTCTATTTTTGTATCTACATTCTACTCCATGAAAGAATCCTTGACTGCAGCTAGCTATCAAGATCCTAGCCTTGAATCCTTTTGTGATTCCTTAATTAGAGAGCAAGATAAGCTCATTCATCTTGAAATAATTAACAATGCAGATACATCTGGGAAAGCCTTATTCTCCCAACAGAAAGAAAATTCCAAGCCTCCTAAGAAACAGAATTTTCGCAATAATAAGCCAAACAACAAGGGTCCCAAACCCTCTCAGTCAGCTCCTTCTTTAAAAAATGACAAAGGATCCAAGCAAAAAGGAAAGAAGACTGAGTGTCATTGCAATTTTTGTGGGAAAGATAATCATGATGAATCTAAGTGTTTCAAGAAGATGGCAGCCTTGGAAGCAGCAATGAAGAAGCACCACATCAGCATAGATTCATCTTCAGAATCTAACTCTCATGGACATGCACTTTGTGTTTCTGGTTACTCTTATACTTCATCTTCTTCTTCTACTTCAAATGAATGGCTTATTGATTCTGGAGCATCTTATCATATGGCTAAGGAACAAGCCATATTTTCTACTATGCATGAATGTAACACCAAACAAATATTTGTTGGTGATGATAGATCTCTAAGTGTTGTAGGATCTGGAACAGTTCCAGTAGAAAATGGTCATTTCAGTAATGTACTATGTGTTCCAAAAATTTCCTGCAATTTGTTATCAGCCTATCAAATTACTCACTCAGGTGAAGGTAAAACTGTGACATTTACACCTCACTAAGTTGTAATCAAGGATTTTAAAAATCCTCAAAATGTCCTTGCTACTGGAACTGTTGATGATATTACTAGGTTGTACAAATTTAACAACTTTGGGTCATCACCTTTTCCTTCAGTTTTTGTTGCTCATAGTGATAACTTGAACAAACTTTGGCATGAGCGATTTGGTCACTTAAATTATCTCTCATTGCAACAACTGTGTAAAGACAATATGGTGACTGGTCTTCCGATGGTATCTTGCAAGGATGGTGTTTGTTCCGATTGTGTACTTGAAAAACATCATCGGGACAATTTTGACAAACGTGCCTCTTGGCACGCCTCGGTTCCCTTGGAGCTTGTGCATAGTGACTTGTGTGGTCCTCTTCCATCTACTTCCTTTTTCTGGTTTCAAATATTTCTTAACTTGAATTGTTGACTACTCCAGACGCACTTGGGTTTACTTCCTAAAACTTAAGAGCGAAGTATTTAACATGTTCTTGGCCTACAAGGCCGTTGTTGAAAAACAATCTGGTCATCAAATTATTAAGTTAAGATCTGACAATGGAGGAGAATATGTTAACAACAAGTTCACTACTTTTTTGCACTGAACAAGGAATCCAACAACAGCACACTGTTCCATATACACCACAACAAAATGGTGTAGCTGAATGGAAGAACCGCACTTTAAAAGAAATGGCTAATTGTATGATCCAATCTAAGGGACTAAGTCTTCAATATTGGGCTGAGGCCATAAATTGTGCAAATTACATAGTTAATCACACACCCACTAAATTTTTACAAGGTATAACATCAGAAGAAGCATGGAGTAAAATTAAACCAGATGTAAGCCACTTTCATGTGTTTGGTTGTGAAGCATGGGCTTACATTTCGGATGAAAAATGGAAACCATTGCAGCCTAAAAGTGAAAAGTGCATATTTGTTGGATATTCTGAAGATGTAAAAGGGTATAGACTTCTTCAACCCCATTCACATGATATAATCATTAGAAGAGATGTTAAATTTGATGAAAATCTCATGGCCTGTGAGCCTAACTTGGCGGGTGTGCCACCTTTGGCCTGTGAGCCTGTTTTGGTGATTGTGGCTTCTTCTTCTTCTTCCAACTTCCTTGACAGATTTCCAACTCCAGTTTCCAATGATGACAGTGAGGATGAAAATCTACCTTCGCCTGCTCATGTTTCTCAAATTGCACCAGCACCAATACTTCCTAGATGGGTCCGTTCAGCATGTGAAGCAACTGGTGATCTTGCCGATGATCCTATAGATCAACGTCAAACACGTTCTCAGTTTTAGCGAGCCTCTTCTCTTTTGGCTCAAGTTTCCGAGAATCATGATCCAGAAACTTTTGCAAAAGCTTCAGGAAATCTAGATTGGGATGCATCTATGGATGAAGAATATCGTTCCTTAATGGCGAATGATACTTGGGATCTTGTTCCTCTTCCAAAAGGAAGAAAACTTGTCAGATGTAAATGGGTCTACAAAACTAAGTATGCATCAGATGGAAGTGTTGAAATACTTAAGGCAAGGTTAGTTGCCAAAGGTTTTTCCCAAGTTGAAGGCATTGACTACAATGAAACCTTTTCCCCTGTAGCAAAAATGAACTCCATCCGCCTTGTTCTTTCCCTTACAGCCTTACATAACTGGGAAGTCCATCAAATGGATGTCAAGCCTGCCTTCTTACATGGTGATTTACATGAGGAAATTTACATGGAACAACCTCCTGGATATGTTTAGACTAACTCTAGCCTTGTTTGTCTCCTTAAGAAATCCTTATATGTCCTTAAGCAATCTCCTAGAGCTTGGTATGCCAAAATGGATAGCTTTCTCCTTGACACTAGTTTTTCTAGATGCCATTCTGACCCCAATGTCTATATCAAGAAAGTAGGAAACCATCTCATCATTCTTGTTCTTTATGTTCATGATCTTATCCTTACTGGTAGTGACCCTAAACTTATAACCCATGTGAAATCCAGTCTTAAGCAAAATTTTGAAATGTTAGAGTTAGGACATTTGCATTATTTTCTTGGTCTCCAAGTCTTGCAAACCAAAGAAGGAATCTTTCTTTCCCAGTATAAGTATGCTTGTGACCTTCTTCGTCGCTTCCACATGGAAGATTGTAAACCAGCCCCTTCTCCCTTCCAGTCTGGAGTAAAATTTTTTTCCATTGTACTTCCCCTGAAGTAGATGCTACCTTGTATCGTCGGCTTGACTCATTCCCATCCTGACCTTTCCTTTGCTGTTGGTCATGTTTCCCGTTATATGCAAACTCCTTATGAAAGTCACTGGAAATCAGCAAAAAGAATACTTTGATATATTCGAGGTACAATATAGTTTGGGATTCATTACAGTACAAGGGGGAAACCTTTGTTGGTTGGTTTCACTAATTCAGATTGGGCCGACAATCTTGATGATTGAAAGTCTACTGCAGGTTATGTTTTCAGTCTGGGATCTGGACCTGTCACTTGGGCTTGTAAGAAACAATAAGCTCTTGCTCTTTCTTTAGTAGAAGTAGAATATCGAGCCACAGTTAATGCCAGTCAGGAAGCTTTATGGCTTCGACAGATCCTTTCAGAATTTGGATTTGAGCAGCAGCAGCCTACTCCACTTTGCTGTGACAATCAAAGTGCCATCAAGCTTGCCAAAGATCCAATTATACATCAGCGCAGCAAACACATTGAGCTACACATGCACTTCATCAAAAATATTGTTCATGATAGTGTTATTGAAGTGCTCTATTTCCCTACAGATGATCAAGTTGTAGACATCTTCACCAAGTATCTTACAGAAGCGAAGTTTTCTAAACTTCGGTCTATGTTAGGAGTTCAGGAATGTGTCCTTGAGGGGGGATAGGCTCTAATGCCTCCTTCCTTATCCTAATAGTGTCACTTTTGTAAATACTTCGATCCTATCCCAAGTTGTTCTTAAGGGGGGATGTTAGGATATTTAGACACTTAGGAGTTAGTTAAGATCAACTTGTGTAATATATCCGTTAGGTAAAAGTGTGGTTTTTTAGTATGCATTAGTATGCATTTGTAAATATTCTAATCAGATGGTCACGATATGTTCTAGACATACAGTGATCCGACGGTTCAAATTCTCTTAGATCATACCTACCATTGATCCGTGGCTTAACACCCGATTGGTCTATGATCTCTATTTAAAGAGCATAGAGGGTCCTTGGCTAGTTGATCGATTATGAGAAGCTCATGTAACTTGCTTTCTTTTGCATAATAAATTGCTCCAAGTAGCTATTTGGCTGGGGCCGTGGACTGTTTCCCTATCGATGGTTTTAACCACGTGACAAAAATCAGTGTGTTGATCTGTGATCTATTTGTGTGAAGCGGTTGCTCAAGGTGTTTGGTCTTTTGGGAGTACCCTGTGTACTCGAACAGTGTTTATTCCTGAACAACAGAAAGACAAGAGAAAGGTCAAGTTTCCTTGTAAGTTGTGCGAGGGATACCACCTTACATATCAATTCCATCTAATGGAACAAGCATAGAAGCTACTCAAGAATCAACAACTGGTTGTCCTGAAGGATCCCTTTCCCCAAGGACAGAATGCAGCTTCTGCTTCAAATGTTGCTGCGGGCACTTCTAGTGCTCCTATGGATCATAATTATATCAATATGGTATGATACAACAATTTCCTCCAAATAAGAAATAATAATTACAAATTATAGGCTCAAGAGAAGGGTAAGTATACTACTGAAACTCCAACCCCTCTCACTATTGACAAACCACCTGAACCAATGCCCAAGATACCCAAAGGTGTCTTCAAGAAAATATTTCACAACCCTAATTCTAGGGATTCTTCCAACTATTCTATAGTTGAATACTGAGCTCAAAAACCTTGTGCAATGTTGGCATTAGAGTTGTTATAAAGTTGTCCTTCTCAGAGGGATGCACTCTTAGCAGCGATAGGCAACATGGATTCAATGAGCCCGCTGGAAAAATTTAATCTTTCTGATGTTAAAATACGCCTGCCATACCATGTGGCTTTGTCAATTGATGTTGTCAATGGAGGTAAAACCATCGGATGAACGGTGGTTGATGAAGGTGATTCCATGTGCATTATGTCAATGTCTTCTTGGAAAGCCTTAGGATCCCCATAGCTTGTTCCATCGAACACTCTACTTACTATTTTTGACGAAAGGTATTTTTGTCTGTAAGGTATCCTACTAGATTTCAAAATAAAGTTTATAGGAAAAGCAGTGTCTGTTGAATTTGTAGTGATCGATGCTCCCTTGGATTATAACCTGCTGTTTGGGAGAAGTTGGTCTTACGCCATGTGTACTATCCACTCGACCATTTTTCAAGTTGTAGTGTTTCCGCACAAAGTGAAGTTGGTCATAGTGTAGCAGCTCAGGTTCACTTGAAAATTTCATTTGGAAATGAATGAGTCCATGGTACCATTTATAGATAAGTCAAAACTGGCTAACGAGAGCTTTGAGGTTGGAAGGTATGCATCTTTAATGGTCACATTTAATATACCAACCCCTATTAACTATTTAGGTTCAACAAGTGTAGGAAAGTCTATCACGATGGTTGTCGATAGAACTAATCCTTGGGTCCTTCCTTCACATCATGAGCTTCAAGTTCCCTTATCTGCAGTAGAAGTAGCTTATTAAGTTGTTTTTAATGCCATTGTTGATTCCATCACAACTCCTCCTTCAGTCTCAGAGGAGTCAGATGAATCCTATCTACCTGCTTGGGCAGAGAAATATACATATTCATATGATTGCTTGGATATGGTTTTTCCTTTAGACGAAGCCATTTTGAAAGCTATGATTGGACAAGATAAAATTTGTGAAGACCTTCACCATAAGTCCTTCTTTCTTCCAGAGTTAAGCAAAATTGAGAATCAGTAGTTTCATGTGAGACTGGTAGAGAATGTTGATTTTCTGATTAATCCTTTACCTAAAGAGGGAGTATTTTTTGAAGGGAATATGGAAAATATATCTACTACTATTCCAATCAACATTTCTTCAAACCCTAACGTCGTTGAAAATGTTCATATTGGCGTAAACTACTCTCTGAAGGAGGTTGCCATTTACACTTCCTTGTTTAAGGAATTTCACGACGTCTTTGCTTGGTCATATGAGGAGATTCCAGGAATTGATCCATCTATAGTATAACACAAGATTCATACTTACCCTGACGTGAAATTTGTTCGACAAAAAGTTAGACCAGTAAATCTGTGGAAAGTGGCAATCGTTAAGGCTGAAGTGGAGAAATTGCTAAAAGATGGGTTCATTTACCCAATTGCTCTGACGGAATGGGTATCCAATCCTATCCTCGTTGATAAAAAAAAGGGACTATTCATGTTTTCATAGACTTTCACGATTTAAACAAGGCATGTCCCAAGGATAAGTACCCCACACCCTTCATTGATCAGATTATTGATGCTTGTGCAGGTAATGAGGTATTTTAGTTTATGGATGAGTTTTCCGGATATAACCAAATTCAAATAAAACCAGAAGACCAACATAAAACAGTCTTCATCTATCCTTGCGGGACCTTCGCATATAAGAAAATGCCCTTCAATTTGAAAAATGTTGGAACTACATTCCAACGGGAAAAGAATTTTTCCTTCCACGATATTAAGAATATTGTCGAACTATACTTGGATGATTTGCATGCCCATTCTCATAAGAGGAAGGATCATCTAGATCATCTTCATATGATATTTGAACGATGTAGGAATTATAAAATATGCTTGAATCCCCACAAGTGTGTTTTTTGCATCGATTCAGGGAGGTTACTAGGGTTCATTATGTCAAATAGGGGAGTACAGGTGTATCCATTGAAAGTTGAGGCCATTGTAAATATGCCTCCTCCTTGTTCCATCAGGAAACTGTAGAGTCTGCAGGGGAAATCCAATTTTATTTGACGTTTCATAGTCAATTATGCCAAGATTACTAAGGGTTTCATGCGCTTGTTGAAGCAAGACACCCCTTTCATGTGGGATGAAACCACACAACTTGCTTTCGAGGCATTAAAGAAGTATTTACTATCGAATCCATTATTGCATCTGCCAGACTACACCAAGGATTTTATATTGTATCTGGTTGCGGCTGAGTCGACTATAAGAGTAGTTCTAGTTTAGGAAGATGAGAAGCTCCAAGAGCATGTTGTCTACTACCTTAATCAAGCATTAGCCGGTCTTGAACTTAGGTACTCACATGTCTAGAAGTTGGCATTGGCATCGGTCTATGCTGTTCAGAGGCTACGTCACTACATTTTGCTAAGGATAACCATAGTTATTGCATATGTGAATATGTTCCAATATGTTTTATTCTGACATTTTATGGGGGGGAAATTCAACAAGTGGATAGTCATTCTCCAAGAGTTTGACTTGGATTTTCAATATGCTAATTCCAAAAATCCTTGGTATTCACATAACTGATCTCAAAATTCCCTACGGAAGAGACTATAGTGGAAAAAAAAGATTCATTCCCAGATGAGTATATATTTTTTATTTCAACCTTTGATCCCTGGTATGGAGATATCCTAGTATATATCCATGCTCTCAAGTGTCCTACGTCCTTCTCATGGGAATATTGAAGTAAGTTGTGGGTTAATGGAAAAAAATACCTTATCATCGGTGATACCTTGTATCGGTGAGGGGTGGCTTCGATCTTGTGTCGGTGCCTCACCAACGAGGAGGCAGACCTTGTCCTAAATGATTCCCATAGTAGAGCGTGTGGGGGTCATTTATCTGGGTTAGCAACAACCCAGAATATTTTTTGTGCCAATTATTTCTGGCCCACTATCTTCAAATATTGTGTGGAATATGTAAAGCGTTGTCATCTTTATAAGCTCTATACCAGAAAAATGTGGTCACGTCTCGCTCCTTTGTTCCCCGTCATTGCGGTAGGGCCCTTAACTAAGTGGGGGGTATTTTACATGATGTGTAACCCAGTTTCTTATGGGGGACAAAAATACATCATTGTCACTGTAGACTACTTCACAAAGTGGGCAGAGGAAATGCCTACCTTTAAGGCCGATGGCGAAACAACAACTTACTTTGTATTCAGCCAAATCATTGTTCGGTTCGGTATAACAAAGTAGATTGTCACTAACCATGGAAGTCATTTTCATAAGTGTTAACAAATTCTAACTTACAGAGTATCGAAGGAAACATAGTGAAGAAAAATGATGGTTATTTGGACTTTGGTTAAATATGACAATGTGAATGTATGATAGAGGGCGCATAAATAATGAAATTATCTCATAATCCAATGGTATAGAACAAGGATGTGAAAATCAATGGTTTAGAATAGATCCACTCTGTGAAGATGCACGGGAGATAAAGGTATGTGGAGATAATTAACAAGGCTCGAGGATCGACGGTTATGGGATCGTGTTGGAAAAATCTACAGTTGATAAGAAGTCTGCTCCATAAAGTTGCGCGTTGTTAAAAACAAAAAGGCCCAGCGGAATGTGTATGTGCAAGTTAATCCAACGGCTTAAAAATAAAGTGAATATTCATCAATGGTTATCATCAGATCCATAGGATAGAGTTGCACGGCGGTTGAAGTAGAAAAGTGGTAGTGGAATAAAAACCACGATACACGTGGCGGCTTATGGTACATTCCGCGGAGAAAAATGGTTTAAGAAAAACCGCTAGAAGGAGCCTCCGGAATGGACTTGTATATAAAGTGAAGTTGAATTATTTTGAAAAATCATTTTTTATTTTACATGCTAGGATGAATGAAAGGGACCGCCCACCATCCTTTTGCAGTCAACTTCGAGTACATACAGTTACAGTCACAGGTAAGCTTCGAACACTCGAGCTTTATTCATAGAATTATCATGGTTTTTCTATTATGGAGAAAGAGAAAGGGTTAGAAGGTCTTACCCGAGTCCTAGATGAAAGAGAAGAATTCTTGGTTGATAGAGATAGAGGCGTATATGACCCATTCCTGTCAGTGGGAAATGTATCAATTATTAAGGAAATATTGTGGCGATATAATTCACAAGGAAATGACATTTTGAATGCCTGTAAGTCATTTCTGTATTATTTCACCATTGATTAGACCTTACCCTTTCCTGAATTCACTGAGTGGTGTGCAAGTAATTACTCGTCTTCTGAGAGAGTCATTGTGAGTCGTTCCACATCCAAGATATTGTGTAGAATTGATGCAAAAGCTATCCGTGGATTCCTGAATTTGCCTGATAATTACCCTGATAGTGGTGAGTCTGTTTTGGCTGAAGTATATAGAGGTTGTAAACCTGAAGTTTGATGTGAATGTTTTTCTAGTATTCTTAATGAAGGTCAGTCATTAGAAGGTCTCTTTTTTCCCTATCGTATTCACATCTTCAAAGAGGAGGTCCAATTGGTTGTGTCTTTGGTCTGTTAGGTTTTAGGTCTAGATGATGACTTTCATGTCAGTGAGGTTGTCTTGGGATTCTTATTGAAAATAAGTTCAGTTAGTCTTGAGTTTGAGTCCCATCCGGTCCATGTCTTCAGTTTGGATGAATATTTAGCAGAGGCTATCCATATCCAATTAGTCGAGTTCTCAAAGGTCAGATTTTTCAAGTATCAATCATATTTGTTGAACATGTTATTATGTTGAAATGTAACTGAATTGCAATTCTTGAATACTATATTCTCTTCGGATCTGCCGAAGCAAATCAATATGTTCAAATTTGTGAATTCCATTATGTCAGAGATATATAAGTTGTTGTTTGATGAAGTATTGCCCAGAGTGTTTGAAGAAATGAAGAATATGATGCAATCATCACTATAAGACACGATTGGGGATTGGTTTTTGTATAAAGAATTTACAGTTTTGAGAGTATAGGGTTTCACCGGAGAGCTGTACAAGTTGCCTGCTTTCCTTACCCCTAGGATCTTTGCATTGGAATACATGAGACAAATATTACATGCAGAAGAGGAACATTTCGGAGCCTTCAAAAAATCCTCCAATATCAAATTCCCCCTTAAATTTGGTTCATTCATCTTTAAAAACAAGGGTGCCTTGGTGATTGTGGAGAAATTATTGGAAAATATGGATTTTCAAAAGGAACAAAAGGTCAATTATGATCCTTATCATATAATTTCTCTAAGAAAACAAGCAAATAAAAATAAACCATTTGATCACCAAGTTGTTGAGGGCTTGAAGGAAGTAGCCAATTTGTCTCATTTTGTGGAAAATCTAGGAAGCAATGAGAGTACAAGCAGTGGATCAATTACAGCGTCTCAAGTGCCAGAAAGTTCTAATGTTTTAATTAAAAGAAGTTTTTTTGAGATTGAAAATATGGAAATAGATGAAGACAGTTCACATAAGAAGACCAAAACATCTCAAGATGATAAAATTTCAAGTGAAGTAGTTTCAGATGAGTTGAAAAAAGTAATTTTGATTCCTAAGAAGTCAGTGTAGATGAATCAGATTTCTTTTGAAAGTGCAAATAATGCAGAGTCTAGTTCAGTTTTTAAATCTAAAGCAGAATTCATGACTAGCTATGTAGAAAAGCAGAGACAGTCCCTAGAAGAAACTAGAATCTATTCCCCCGAGTGAGAAGTATGAATAACCCAAAGACTTCTCTGATTTCCACTTGGGATGTAGAGAGAAACACTTTAAAATTAGCTATGGTAAGTGACAAAAAAGTGGCTGAGATGGAAGTAAGATTGGATAAAATTAGTGTACCTGACAAAATACAGCTGCATAAACAGACAGGAGATATTATTTATTCTGATTTATTACATGCCATGGTGAAAATTAACAAGTTGCAAGTTTTGGTTGATAAATTAGAGGTCCAATTAAAGCACGAGAAAGTTGAGAACAAGGCAAATTCTATTCAAATAAAGAAATTGCAAGCAGATATTGTAAGCTCAGGGGATGAAATAGGAAACACACAAGCCATCAGAAGATTTTTAGAAGAAAAAGATAATGCCCTCCAGGTACTAAAGAAGAAGTTGAAAATCTCGAGTTTCGAACATGTTCAGTCATCAGAGTTGTTAGCATTGCAGGAGGAGAAAGATAAGATTTATCAGGAAATGATGGAGTACAAAGGCAAAATTGTGAAGTTGCAAGAAGAAAATAATAAATGGGAAACAGAGCAAAATGAGTTAATGGCACAAATTTCATTGTTAAAGAAAGACCAGAATGATGAAAAAGAGATTATGGAAGAATTAATGAGCCAGACTCCTACTGATGAAGATTTGACCATTGTAAATATTGAAAATCCTTTAAGTGATTTTTCTGCTGATGATTTACTAGTACCCATGTCACAAGTAAGCTTGAAGGATGTAGAGATAAGGGAATTAAAAGAAGAAAATGAGAAAATCAAATCTGAGCTGACTAAAATGGTTGAAAACAAGAATAAAATATTACAGGATAAAGGTCAATTACAAAAGAAGCTTAATGAATTAAAAGAAAGGAATACAGGAAAGGGTCCTCTTCAGGGACCCAAGCATATAATCTGGGATACATTGTCTGTGGAGATTACTAAGTTCAGACATTATTTGAATTTCATTGATGACCAAAGTACATTGGTTAATTTAGCCAATCAGAGATTAAAACTAGTAAATGAGACCATGGAGAGGAAGCCCCTAAGTACAACTCAGAATGCACTGAATTTCTTGAATTCATTAACTTATAAAAAATTACAAGATATAGGAATCAAAGACAGAGTGGCTATGGTACTGTGGTCGAAAAGGTTCATTCACAAACATCATCTTATGAAGACAGTACAAGATAAGGCTGATGAGATGACTTCGCGTATTAATGATTTCAGGCATGCTTTTAAAGAATTGTTTGAAGATGGCCTTCCTTCTTTCTGGGACGAAGAAGGAAGAATTATTTCTCAAGAAAATTATCATAGCTTGCTAGTACAAAGCCATATGGATCACTCCAAGTTTGATGATCTGGTAAAGAAACTGACGGGAAAAGTCATCGTGGACAAGTTGACAGAAGACTTTGAGATATTGTAGAAATTTCTGATCATCAGAGGAGGGCTGCCTACTATGTCTTATGAAACCTATATAGATCTAGAAGTGTCTATCCGAGAAATGATTGAGTACGACATCCCAAGTGCAGAACAATGGAGAGTCGTGGAAAGATTTGGAAAAACAAAGTATATTCTTCATCCATGAAAACAGGTGTTGCGCACTATGGAGCTGCTTGTTTGAGCCTTGTTGTCACCAAGTTGATTTTAATTAAATGATCTGTTATCAAGATCAAAGCAGGTAGTTTATTTCTAGTTGTTAGGGATATGGTTACAAATACTTTGATTAAACAGATTATTCAGTTATTAAATATTCTTGGGAAGAAATCATTTATGTATATATTTGCATTTACTTGATGTATTGGGGGTTGGAACCCATTTGTTGATCAATGTTTTTTGAGGACATATAATTTTTGAAATAACAAAGTTGAATGCATGTGGGTTATCAGAGATTCTTGTGCTGTTCACATTACAGTTGTATTTTCTTTCCTATGTGATCGTTTTTCTGGTGTTACATTCCATTTTGTTTTCCTCGTATCTGAAGCATAGTGTTGAATGGTTGGAATTCATACTTGTTGTGCTCTGAATATTGTTTCAGATATTTCATAAATGTTTCTACTAAAGTTAATATGGAATTCATCTTATGATGCTCTATATTGATGGACTGTTCATATTTCCTCCTTTTCCACATGAACTCAATGAATGACTGTAATTAAGTGGTTATCTTGCCTCTGATGAAATCTCATGCATGCGACCTTGTGACATCTTTATGTATTTTGACTCCATTTCCCAATGATTATGTGTATCGTTTCAACCGTCTATATGATGTTTAAGTATTAATTTTTATATCTGGCCTTGTTAAATTTATATTTGAGAGATCCCTCTCTGGAAAGGAAATCCAGTTTCTTTCTGAAGCGGTTTTTGTTGTTACCTTGGGATCTACCTTTCACAACCTGGGTACATTCTGAGTGTTAAAAATAAGAACATGATGTTTGAGTTGACCACCATGCTAAGGTTTAGGCAAGATCATTCATATTCCTTTTATCCTTAGGCGAATGGACAGGTAGAGGCGGTAAACAAAACCTTGAAAATAATTCTAAAGCGCAATATTAACGTAGGCAGGTCAAATTGGCATATCATGATGTACCCTAAAATTTGGGCATACCAAACTAATGTCAAGACTGTTACTGGTTTCTCATCATTCCAAATAGTTAACGGGGTGGAAGCAGTCACATCGATTGAGTGCAAGATTCCATCCCTAAATATTTCTATTCATGTGCTTCCCAACACTACGGATCTAGAAGAAAGTTTGATTCACCTAGAGAATCTGGATGAAAAATGCAGAGATGTGTTGAATGCAAATGAGGCTCATAATAATTGGATCAAAAACTAATACGATAAAGCCATTAAACTGATATTTTTCTCCGAGGGACAACTTGTTTTGCTTTGGGATCAAGACAAGGAACCCCTAGGGGCAGGAAAATTTAAGTCAATGTGGTTTGGCCCCTACGTTGTGTCAAAATTTTTGAAAAAGGGAGATTATGAATTAACCTATTATGATGGAAACAAGTCGTCGGAGCCCAGAAATGGGATCTACCTGAAGAAGTATTACGCTTAGGCATGGTACTTTTTCTTGTATTATTATTGTATGTATTTTTTATGTACAATAGGTCATTATATGGTTAGTGTTTCTTATACAGTTTATTGGTTTTTTTAGATGTCATCTAAGTGGTTTGTAGGTTTTGCTGATGGCACTAGCCACCACACTTGTAATCTGGATTCAACTGCCTGGGTTATCTATACACCCTTAGGACAACTAGTTTCCTCTGGTGGCGGCTGCTTAGGTCCTGCGACTAATAATGTGGCAGAATATAGTGCAGTCATAGAGTTGTTATGGGATTCTACATTATGTGGTATTACCCCTCTAAAGGTCAGACTTGACTCACAGCTCATGGTTTCCCAACTCAATGGTGATTATCAGGTGCGAAACCCTAACTTACTACACCAGTTTTTACGTGTAGGAATACTTGAAAGAAACTTTGAATACATTGCATACAGTCACATTTCAAGAAATCAAAATAGAATTACTGATGCATATGAAAATTACATACTTGACTGGAATTTAACACACACATTATAAAATAAAGAATAAAAGACACATTTGAGGCACATGTACATAACTATATATATATATATATATATATGTAAAAATATGTCCATATATATAGTGAGTCTGATCTGAATATATTGTCATAAGTGTACTAATATACAAAAAATAGGATCATAGTCTGTAATATGCCTAAGTCTAGGCCTGATCCTCAACCTCCTCGACTACGAGGGCCTTTACAACCTCCCTATAATGTAATACGACCCTAGCCACCCTTCTAAGAAGGAATAGCCAGGTTGAAGGGACCCCAACCACATACTCCTGCTTGATCATCGGGATCCGATCCATCCTAAGTGTAGGGATATCATGGGTAAGCCTGGATAGCTTCCCCTCAATAACATGTAGCAAACCATCGTCCCCACCAACTTGCAGGAGCCGCACAAAAGTTCTGGGATGGACATCTAGGCAGACTGACATCTACATTAAACATAAAAGAAGGTCAAAATAGTATACATATGTATATATAATTTTATGAATAAAAACTCATAAAAATTAAATAACTAAAAAGATAAAAAGACATACCTGTGTCCCCCCATGATTCTCCAAGAGGGAGGATGAGTTCTGGATCTCCATGAAAATCTAGTCCAGTGTAAGGAAACTGCTCCAAAGTAGGAACCTGTCTACTCCACCAGGAGTAGAAGTCGTCATCATAACCATTATGGACTGCACCACTGCCACCCTATTGTAGGAAGATGTCTCCCCACTGCGTGAGCTGGGGCTCACTATCGGGTCAAGGAGGTAAGGTCACCGCAACATTGAGGGAAGGAACCCTCTCGAAGAAAAATGCCACAAGAATACTTGCATAGCTAAAGTTTTTCCTTCGACCCCTCTTGCAATCAAATATTTGTTTCTTCATTATTAGGATCAATCCCGAGCTCTAGTCAAACAACAACCTGTGCATGCACTCTACCACCAACCACATATGAGTAAATGTTGCTATATGCAAAGTAGATGACCCTGCTACTCTGGCGATTGTGCTTACCATGACCTTCAATGGAAAGCTTGAAATTTGTGAAATTGGGACTTGGGTGTTCAATTTCACATATCAGGCAAACAATAGGTGTTGACGTAGTCTTGTACACTTAGAGGGTCACCGCCTCGGCCAGTGCCCTCCAAGTTCATAGGTGTACCCCTGCATGATAGAACTGTGATAAAATAGATGTCATCTATGGTCAATTCCAAGGTCTCCCCTTGGATGTTGAACAACCCAAGTTCGTGATCCCAGTAACTTACCAAAGTTTCCAAAATACGAACTTGAGAATGCATATTCAAAGTGCAATAAAAAATTAACAATCCACTTCTTTGTAAAGCTTGTAAAGTAGGTACATCTCGCATGGCATATCGATCCATGTCCTTATGTTCATGTTCTCTCCACTATAGTACCATGATGTCCTACCAAACCAACATGAATTTCATTAGAATCCATCACAAAATGCATTTCATTATTTATTTTTGAAAAAAATGGAGCTCGTGTAGTATTCGTGACTATACTTTATGCACAAGGAGAAGCACATGTGGGTTGCACTGCAGGAAACCCATGAATAAAACTCGCACTCGCGAGTCTAAAGAAGGGTACCCACAAATGCCCCAAGAAGCTTTTAGGGAAAGCATAAAACCATCAAATTTTGCATCAAAAATAAAATTGGAATAGATGAAATGGAAGAGCAGGGAGAAACCACCAACCTGTAACTTACGGATTTGATTTTCGTCCACTGGTTCGTCCACACCATTCAGTTGAAGTTTGAAGGTAAAATTGCCAAATATAGTTGAAATTCCAAATGGTATGTTTATTTTTGGTTTTGATATTTTTATAGTAAACATTTCAAATTTTTACCCATTGTCTATAGTTTAAAATCAATTTTTTAATATATGAACTAATGCCATGGTCTTTTACTAAGTTTCAACAGGTCCTGGATGATCAAAAAGTTGTTTTTCATTGCATATAGGGTAGGATTTGGTTTTCATTTGAAACTTTGCATTCACATCTTATCCTTCGCTTAACCCTAGGATCGCTTTTGCATCCATGGACTATGGTGTATAAACACTTTTACCTCATACACATCATTGTTCCTCCATGGATATGGCCTCCTTTACATGGGTTACCCTAGTCTAGAACATCTTATTGTCTTTTGGTACCCACGCTGCAGTTGTCGTAGGATTGTGGGATCCTTCTTAGTTGTTTTTCATGAAAAAATGAGCCTCATTTTGCATATTTTTACAAACTATACCATATTATAAGGCTCCCTGCCCTTATGTAGTTTTCTTTAGGCCCTGGTTTGACTCCTCAAAATAGACTGGACAATCGAGTAAACTTGTTCATTCAGACTTGTTAATAATAAGTGAACGATCATCTACATTGGTGGTAAGTTATCTCTTTCTTGGACCATGTAAATTATTTACACGAAAGGAATACTTTCTTTTTTATGGAATTGGGAAGAGCATCTTCAGGCACATGTTTATCTCTTTTTCGAACCTGAGGGACTAAAGTTACAGAAAATTAACACCTGATATGAGCTTAGTTTTCTCTTTTTTCGTGCTCTAAACCCAAACATGAAAAAGATTTTGAGCGTACTTTTTGTCTTTGTCATGCTCGCAAAACATAAAGAACAAAGCATCGAGTTTACTATTGTAAGCCCCATTTATTGTAATCAAATGGATCTTTCCAAGTGGTCTTTCCTTCCTTCACACTTGTTAAACTCAGGCTATATGCTGCTTTTGAAGGTGCGTCGGTATGGTGATAGTTTACCCCTTTTTCGAACCTTACCGACTAAGTGTAAAAAAGGTATACCTTAGTCCTTCGAGAGCTAAGAGAGTTCTTCTATGGATTGTTTTATACTTTTTCGGCCTTAGGAGACTAAATTGGACAAAAAAGAAACCCCCTAAAGTCTTCTTCGGATTTTTCAGACTCTCAAAAGTATGAAAACACCAATGAGCATCTACTAATTCGGGCTCGTAAAATCCACGAATAAGTGACATATAAAGTATTATTCTCTCTCCTCTTCAAGCTTGTCAAAAATGAAGAGAGACTCGAGTTGAATTTATTGGAATTGTTAGAACTTAACAAGAAAGGTAAGGAAGAATTTCACTCTTTGGGTTATAAATAGTGGCAGCATGTCATCCTTGAACAAAGAACTCTCTAAACTTCTCGATACTCATGTCTCAGTTTTCCACCTCCAACTCAGCTATTACTTCGAGTCTTTACTCCTCCACTTGTCCTTTATACATGGGGAATCTGATCATGTCTCCTACATGACATATAAGTCTAGTTGTCATATTTGAAATTTTAAAGTTGCCTTGGGTCATCTCTGTGTCATGCTCACTGTTCAAGGATCTATACCTCTATCTGATCATCATGATTTCCCATCATTATCATCTCTGATAATTCCTTATGTCTACCTTCCCTCCTCCAGTCTCCTAGTTACTCTTATGTTATGTTGAAGGATTCATTGTCTTTCTCCTCACATCATAGTTTCTCATCAGTATCTCCTAAATACGAAGACCTAGAGATTTGAAGATAGTACCTTAGGATTCACTACTCATATTGGTGAATTCCTTTGCTTCAGTTGTCAGCATTAATCATTCACTGACATTCTGATGAGTTCCTTCTAGGTTCAACTTCAGCTCATTTATTCACATGGTAGGAATTGTACTGGTTATTATGGATTTGGATGAAGACCTTAGGTTCATACTGTTAGGGCCCGACAGAGTTCAAAAAGGTTCCTATTCATTTGAACATTATGTGAGCGCCCTTCAGATTATCAGAGGCACATTTTCCATGTTTTGAGACCGTCATATAATGAAGAGAGCTCGCTCTACGATGGTATATTCCTCTAGGGGTGAAGACTTGCAGTAGTGTAGATGATAGAGAAAGGTGTCTTAGAACAATGATCCGAAAGAGCAAGGAAGAAGAGTGACGATAGATCGTGGTTTTGGCCAAAGACACGAGAGAATGGTCGAAGTTGGGCATTCACAGAGTCTGTTAAAACTGGAAAACAATGAATGGCCAAGATCAAGGTGAAGCCCAATCGACGGCCCGAAATGGTTTCACTGAGAAAACATGCTTGATAGAAGGAAATTTCCTAAATTGCGAAGCAGGTTAAAGGACGACAGTATCTGACGGTAGGGATGAAAGCAGAAGTAGATCTACGGTCCCAGCTGATTTCGCAAGCTAGACTTGTGTGGATAAAGTCGCGATTCCAAATCATGAAATGTGGTACCGACTGCAAAGAATCAACGGTCACGACAAGAGCGGAGGTAGATCTATGGCTGTGGTTCTTTTCACGATTTGAACTAACGTAGACAACGTCAGGATCCTGATTCATGAAGGGGTGATAGGACCCACTCAGATCGACAGTTGCATGGGAAGGTCAATCTAAATAAATGGGTAAGAACATGCTATGATATAAAGTTTCTTGTTGCATCGAGAGAAGAGAAGTTGGAAGAAGAATTAATGAAACGTGGATGATGGACATGAAAGATTCCCCAAATTGGAGGGCTGAGGAAGCCTTAGGGGTGTAAGGCATGAGATTGAAGATCATCCCTGGGAAGAATGACATAGTTTTAGATCTAGTTGTTGATGGTGAACAATGATCAGACATCAATAAGGTTGAGCACTTTTCACCTGGCGACTCCACTCTTGAAGGATTTAGACTTCAGCGAATCTGAAGGTGGTATGATCCAGAAATCAAATTGTCAAAAAAACTGACAGGCTCCGCTAGGGAGAATGGACTCCTTGTAAGGCCCAAAAATGCATGGTGAAAGGTTAAGATACTCGAGTTTATGTTTCATCCAGGATGCCTTGTCTTGTCTTGTAAGTTTGTTCCTATCCTTTCCTAAATTTATCAAAAAAACCTTCTATGGTTCAATTCATTCGAAATAGAGCTATGAATATATTCCTGTTTATCCTTCTTTATGAACCAAAAGCATTGCATCATCTTGTACATTTGCATTTGATTTTGACCAAGATTTTTATCCTGAAGCTCATGATGTTAAAGGTCACCCTTGTGAATCTCATGAAACCTCTGTTAATAGCGTATCTATTGCGCCTAACCTGGTCTCTCCCAGTCTTCCAAGCCGGTACAAACCACTACAATTTCCTCCTATCCTCCTGATTTTCCTACAAAACATTACAAGTACCTCCCCAAATTTGATGGAGAATCCAAAGAATTCACTGCTGAGAAACATTTACAAGCCTTTGAACATTTCCCTGACCTTTTTGAGATAGAACATGATGATGTTTGCATGAGGACTTTTGCCTAGTCTTTGCAAGGAGATGCTAAAGAATGGTTCAAACACTTGCAGCCTAAGTCCATCAATACCTGGGAAGAGTTTTCTTGCACCTTTTAAAAGTTTTGGGGTAGGAGAAGGCCACTGGATCAAATACTTTCAGAATTTTATTCCCTGAAGAGGCATGAGGGTGAGGCCATATATAGTTTTAATAAAAGATTTGCAAGCTTTTATTATAACATGCCTAAGTAAATCCAACCTCTTGAGAATGCTGCTAAGATATATTATGCAGCCACCTTTCCTCCTGAGTTGTCCTTGCTTCTTTTGGAAAGAAAATCAACCACTCTGCAACATATGTTTACTGTTTGTTTGGAGGTTGAGGAAAACCTTAAGATGTCCAAAAATTTGTCAGGTTAGGAAAACGGTGGTAAAATAAAAGATACATTAAAATTTCTTGGCCCCTACAAGAGGAAAGGGAGAGTACCTGTTTAGCTAAAGCTTTCCCTCGGTAGACAGAAAGATGATCAGCCCGATATAGGAGCATATGGTTCTACAGGCATGTTTTCTAAAGATTGCAATCTACTCAGCACCGAGTCAGTTGGTGATGATTTCAAAAGGGATTTCATTGTACCTGTATATGATGAGTATGAGGAGGCTATACCTAAAGGGCCCGTTATAGAACCAAGGTCGGCTAATGGAGAAAATCAAGCTGCAATATAAAGTTAGAAGGTTGAGACAGGGAAGGATGATAAATGTGCTGGAGGTGATAGCCTACCCTTGTGTTATTCCTCTTTTGAATTAATACGACACATGCTTAAAGCCTCTAAGCAGAAACAAAAGTTAGAGGATATGGCACATTCCAAAAAATTATGTGGAAAACAAGATGATAAAGAGGAACAGTGGTGCAATCCCTCTCCATTTATTGATACGTCAAGAATTTGTGATGAGGTGTTGAGTCATGAAGAAGGAGGCAACAACCCTCAAATAAATACATGTTTTAATTTTCTACCTTTAGGAATATCACCCCATAAAGGAGGAATATGCCTACTCGGTTCTATTAAAGAAAAGGAGGACGTTCATGCCGAGGCACATGAAGAAAGTGAAGCTCTAGTTTCAAATTTTGAGCGAAAGGATGGATGTTTCATTGGAGAAAGATTCTGTGGGCCCTTTTCTAGGATATTCCAAGTATTAGCCTAACAGATCACCAGAGGAAGGGAGTCCTGGACAGCTTTCCCATGAACAGATGACAGGATATACTAGAGGTTGTCGTGTTTTCTATGACCCCATAGAAGAATACATCGAAAGGTTGGGTAATGGTAATGACTGGTCACATCTCTATAGTAAAGATTAGTTTATTTGTTATAGACTTCTTCCATTTTGTATTTCATTCCCGTTCATCAAGCACAAAAGGAGAACAAAACTATTAGGCAAGCTGCTTGATTGGCTTCATTGAAAGTCCGATTTCACTTAATTGGGCTTATGCACTAAGTTAGGTAGAGTAGGTAGGAACAAATAAGATCGGAAATCATCAAGCATTTCCTTCATTACTGTTTTAGTTTGTTTTCATTCTCAATTGTAAGCACATGTTTGCAGTCACAACTTTTCTCAGTTTCAGAGTATGGCCAAGAGCATAGTTTGCATAGTGACATAACTTAGCTAAAGTAGTAGCTTAGAGGAGAATGGAGGATTCGAAGGAAATATTGGGGACGACCCAAAGGATTTGGCACTTGGTCAATGGGGGTTCTTTTCTACCTCTCTAGGAGGATAGCATCCCTCGTGGAGCCAGCTGTTAGCACTCCGTTTGCAATAGTTGATCTATGGGCCTGACAGAGTTCGAAAAGGGTCCCATTCATTTGAACATTGTGTGAGCGCCCTTCAGATTATTAGAGGCACATTTTCCATGTTTTGAGACCGTGATATAATGAAGAGAGCTCAATCTACGATGGTAGATTCCTCTGGGGGTGAAGACTTGCAGCAACGTAGATGATAGAGAAAGGTGTCATAGACCAATGATTCGGGAGCACAAGGAAGAAGAGCGATGATAGATCATGGTTTTGGCCAAAGACATGAGAGAATGGTCAAAGTTGGGCATTCACAAAATCTATTAAAACTAGAAAACAATGAAGGGCCAAGATCAAGGCGAAGCTCGATCGACGGCCTGAAATGGTTTCATTGAGAAAACATGCTCGATAGAAGGAACTTTCCCAAATTGCGAAGCAGGTTAAAGGATGGTAGTATATGATGGCAGGGATGAAAGCAGAAGTGGATCTATGGTCCCAGCTGATTTCCTAGGCTAGACTTGTGAGGATAAAGTCGTGATTCCAAATCGCGAAATGTGGTACCGGCTGCAAAGAATCAATGGTCATGACAAGAGCGGAGGTAGATCTACAGCTGTGGCTCTTTTCGCGATCTGAACTAGAGTAGACAACATCAGGATCCCGATTCATGAAGGGGTGATAGGACCCACTCAGATCGACGGTTACATGGCAAGGTCAATCTAAATCAACAGGTAAGAACATGCCGTGATATAAAGTTGCTCGTTGCATCAAGAGAAGAGAAGTTGGTGGGAGAAGTAATGAAATGTGGACGGTGGACGTGAAAGGTTCCCCAAATCGGAGAGCTGAGGAAGCCTTAGGGATGTAAGTGTCGCATCCAGTGTGGAGATGACAATGGAGGGGACGTTCATATGCGTAATCTGCCTCCCAGCTGATTAACTGATTCCCTCGATGCCATTTGTGATAGGCCTAAGGCTAAGGTCATGTCCAATGATGCTAACTTTCCCGGCTCATAGGTCTGGCACATGGTTCACTCACTGCCAACATTGCAGTGAGAGAAAAGGCAAGGAAGGTCAAATCCACATCATTTGAACCAACTGGACAACCATGTGGGAAAGCACTTAAAATCCTATACATATTAGATAAGATAATTAAAAACTAAAGGAGAATATCCCCACCTTGGCGTCACATATTCTATTGTCACGTCAACTGGTATTCAAGAGTGTAGCCATCTCCATGCTGTTTCAAATTTCCCTATATAGCGCCATATTCTTAAGTCATTGAGGTATGGAAATGTACAGATGGTGAGAGGTAAAGGTTGAACTACGAGAAGTGTTGAGTTCCTTCACAGATAACCATGGCTGTGTGGTTTGAGAAGTTAGTTTGACAAGGGATACTAATGGTTGGCGAACATAAAATTGTGTTTCTTTATCGTCTTGGTTATCTACACCAGAAAATCACCAACCACCAGGGCATAGATGTTAAAAACCTAGGGAGGTTCACCTGCTTCCACAAAACCATGCCTTTGGATGCATTATGCATGGGTTTTTACATCCTAGCGACGTCCCTACGACACTCCTAGTTGCAGTCATGACCTCCAAAATCCCATCACATAGTGGTGGCTAAGCTGTTGGAGCAAATGCTCTCCCTGGGAAAGTATAGGTCTGAAGCCTTCATCACCGCCCCTATAATCTCCACTTAACAACTTTATCATGGGCGGGGAGGAGGTCAAACATGCACCCAGCTACACGACCTGCTAGAAAACCCTCCTTGTAGGAGGGAGAGAGCAGTACAAGGATGATAAGATTCTTAAGATGTTTATCATCATCAAGTGCATGTCCACCCTTTTCCTAGTCCCCTCTTATAACTGTGTTACTAGACGAAAGACGGGATGGGAAAATGATCGGGCACCGGGGCACGAGTCTTCTTGTCAGCCTTTGAGCAATGTGGTTTGAAAGAAGTAGGCTGGTCAAAGGAGGCAGAAAGGTATGTCTGAAATGGTCCAAGTCAGCAACTGACCATCAGTAGGAAACATAGGGATCACTTTCATTGTGCCAGGATAAGGAAAACTCTACGCTGTTAGTCTGCATTACCACATGCTATAGATTCATGATGACTATTCACATTTGTAAATCATGGCAATAGTTCCACTCTTTAGACTGTTAATGTTTGATTGCGACTAGAAACAGTTTTTAGGTTTGTTCTGGGGAGTAATCTCAACACTGAAATAGTATAAATACACTCCCGATAGAGGGAGATAGGGGTTGGTTGGGAAACTTTCAAGGGCTGAGGCTCCCCATTGTAATTAGTCTTTGGTTTACGTGTTATGAATAAAATTTGTAGAGGAAGGATTGCTTTTTAAGGCAGATATTCCTGTGTCGTTGCTTCTTTCAATATGTAATCTCTTTACATGAAATTTTCATCTCATTTTCATTCCAGTTTGTTAATTTCTTTCATGTCTGAAATGAGTGTATAACAGTTTGGAATTCATACATGCTATGCTCCGTCTGTTGTTTCAGATATTCATTTAAGTTTTCTTCTAAAGTTACGTAGAATTCATCTTGTTGGTGCTCTATGTGATGGACTGTTCCCTCTCATCTACGAATCACTTGCTAAATATCTCCTGATTGCAAGATCGACGACTATCTTGCCTCTATTTGTAAATTTACGCCATTCTTTACCTTCTACAATTTGTTACCTACTTGGACCTCTGAATCCATTTCCCAATGGTTCCTTACTTTGATAGTCCCACCTACATATTATATTAACGCGCCCACCCCATTCAGAAGTCTGGCCTCTTGACTATTCTTGATCGAATATCCTACGTGAAGTAAACATGAAAAAAAAGCGAGAGATCCCTCTCTGACCGTGCAGGGCTAGGGGCACAGTCTAATGCGGTTTTTCTATTGCCCGGGAGAGAACCCTTTTTCGCCCAACCTATGGGCTCAATCCTGACGCTAACACATACCTCTATAACCTAAGTTGCACAAGGTTGTGTTATGTTCAACAACACTATTTCCAGATATTGAAGACTCATCATTGTATATTGTGGCTTTGATCCACCATTGTAATACATACGTGGCCTTATTTCCCATATTATATGATCTAATCCATTATTATAAAGGAGCTAGTGTTCCTCTTTATTGAACATGGAATTTTCAGAAATGATTTTATACATAACTCTAATATGTTCTGTTTCAGGTTCCTCTCTGCAGCCTTAGTAATTGAGTTCTTCAAGAATAAAGTTTGTAACGTATTTTAGCCATCGTTTCCTCTGACCTCACACATTAGGGGGCATCTGTTATCTTGTGAAATGACAATTCTTCGTTTGAGTACTGACACTCAATGTTTCAGTACACAAAAGGACAAAATGGATGGAAGTGGCCAAAACCTAATAGATTGTTACGGAGAGAAATTCCTATGGCTTGGGGTACCACAACAGACAGCTAGACTCCAGAAATCAATCTTTCCCAATATGCAATAGAAATAAAATATCTAACACTAAAGGATCGAACCTCATACCTTATTCTAGACGGTTGAAGTAGATCCCCGTTGAGCTTTCCAATCTTCAGCTTGAATTGTTATAGCATGTCCTCAACAACAAGTAAACAATACAAGCATACTATATTTCATGGTGTTAGATCTATTCTAAAATATATAAAATATAATGTAAAAGCATTTGACATATTCCAATGGATACAATATTCATTCAAATACACATTACTGGACAGGAAAAGATATTTCTATTAATATAAATCAGAGATTACAAGTGACAACCTCTGACGGCACGTCTACGAACCGGAGAAACTGAATCCCCCACTTGGGCCTCCACCACCTCAATCCTCCATCACTCCGATAGCAAGCTTACTAACAAAGGGAAAGCTTGGGAAGAACACAATAGTGCTCCAAGGGACAAAGGGATGCAGACTAAAGCATAAGTTCTGGAAACAATGGACTATAGTTTCGTTACTCTCAATTCTCTCTTATGCTTTCAATGTCTCAAGGGTTCCTTATATAGATTTTCAAAGGAATAATGAAAGGTCAAATCCGTGCGATCTCAAGGCATATGGAAGGCCAGGAGTCATATGAGTCGGATCCAAGTCAAGGAACACTCCAAAAGGATTTGGATTATTCATACATCCCGATGTACACGACTATAAGGGGAATATTCGCGTATGTATGCGGTTATCGGGGAAAAATCCACGTATATCACTTTTCTAATGTTTTTAGGGATGATCAAGGACACATT